>JBCFXI010000664.1:0-123646 GCA_038496175.1 Ampulex compressa
TATATATATATATTTCAGAGTAGACTTTGGCTTAGAACATTTTTTATGTTTCTGGACGTTGACACGAAAGGATAATTTCATCCACAATAGTATATACATATATGTGTGTATATATATATGTATATATATGTATATTGCCATTGACTTTCCCTCATTCAATGTACTTACAACTTTACGCTTCAATGAAATACGAAAACCTTGCGTTATACGCAGAGAGTATACATACGTTTTGTTTAATCGACGATTACGAGTATCGTCTTTCAATTACTATTGTTTATTAAAAATGCTCCCCAAATATATCGTTGGCCAGTACCCAATTATCAAAAATATTTATCGATGCTGTTCGTCATTCGCTAGGTAGTCTGGAATGAAATTTTCTTATTATTTAATCGTCCAATTTCATTCTCGTAATGAAAAACGTAATTCGAAAACAATGCGGAAAAGATTTCACGGCGAATAATTAGTTGTTAGTAATGTAGGATAGTGCAATCCTACTCTCACTCCTTTCATTTCCTTTACTGCCTACCAACAAGATTAACGACGAATTCATGTCCGTTATAAATCGTTGGCGATAATCGCACTCTTTCCATAGCTTTTCTAAAACTGTGCACATAAGAAATCGCATTAGAATGAGAAGCATTTTGTTGAATACGATTGCGGTGTAATTCCAATCGACATTAATTCGTCTTTGATATCCTGAGATCAGTATTATATTTTTTTTGGCTTGTTCTGTGTAATAAGTTTGTATTTACCCGATGTTTCTTATCGTACTTTCTTATCGATGTCGTTGATTTAGTCACTGGATCGACATTTCATTAAGTTCCATCACTTGCTTTAGTGACGTGAATCACTTCTCGTTCGTGAATGTTTTCGTAAGTTTCTTTCCCTTGAGACTATTTTCGTAATACGAATCCGTATGATATTCTTCGAACCATCGGTATTCTTCATGGTACAATGTTTCGTGCAATCGGGCTAAGAACGAAGCATGGCACCTCTTGGGTGCTAAGAAAATACGTCTCTTTGGAAATTGCACCAGTTTAACTCGTCCTGAAATTCTGCCAAAAACGATGCAACAAAAATATTATGTGGGATTTGGATACCAAGATTAGTTTGTCTTTAAGTAAAGCGAACATTGGTGAAATATTTTTGGCATACTTCTAAAGCTGCACATACAGTTTGCGGATCTTGCGGAGAAGTAATTGGTATACCGACAAAACGCATCCGAATCCTGCGTAAACGTTTAGTATTGAGATATAAAAATACTGATCTCAGTATCTTGACATAGAAATAGGTAAATAAATATTAATGTGAATACAAAAGTAATGGTATTTAGAGCGTAGCTGAGATATATTTGCGATACTTTTTGATTACGCGCGATCACGTTTGTTTGCTTAATACGCGTCAGCTTTCAAGATCGATCGGGAGCATTTGTTTCTTACGCGTCAGCACTTTCTTTAAGATATCGTCGATTCGCTTCTTTGCCCAAATACTCGAGCGCATGCCTTAAGTATGCTTTAATCGCGTACTCGCAAACCATTCCGCACTCTCGACGAACCTAACTATATTATATCGATTTACGCTTCTCCGTTATTTGTGCAGTTGTTTGAATAAAAAGTATCGAAAATCTATCTTGACCTTCTTAATTATATTCGCGTATGTTCGAACGTCGCTGGTCTCAAGAAAGTAAAGTGCACGAAATCAAAGAAAGAGCACGAATCACGGACATTCTGGGAATACTGGTTACGAATTCGAAGGAGAAATCAGAAGGGGGGGCTAGAGGATGGGTGGATGGGGCGGTTGGGGGGGGGGGGGGGGTGATAGAAAGCATAAAGTGAAAAACGAGATTCATTAGACGCACGATAAATATGCTTTACTTTCTTCAGGTCGACGAGTAAAGGGATCGTCCCTGATATAGATTGGCTTATCCAGTCGAAGGTGGGATAACATTGCGTTCCGAACAAATGTTCCAGGTGACATGTATTCGAGGCAAACCACAGGCTCAGGTGCTCCTGGGTCCAGTAGCAGTTCGGCTAAGACTCCGGATTACACTGGGTACTCCGCATACGGTAATTACGCTGAAAGTTATCCTCAGCGTTCATATCAGGGCGGAGAAAGCAACCAAGGTGGGTATGCCGCCAGCGCCCCTAAACCCGGCCAGCAAGGCTTTGATTTCAAAGAGTGGCCCACCTCATGACCATTTTAATTGACCCGTGATGGAGAGATGCGCTGAATGGCTTGGCCTTGCTCGTGGGTTATTTCTTACTACGTATTTAGGAAAACTGCAAGATGTATATTGATCGTGAATCTGTGCCACGATCCTGGGACATTCTTTGGCAAATACATTCTCGGAAAGCGCGTGTCGGAGATCGCGTTCGCGAGATTGCGAATTTGATCGCGCAAACGGAAAACAAAGCTGCTGCATGCCCGTTCTTTGGAATCTTTTATCGTAGAGAGTGCATTTGGTTTGTGCGCGACATTATTCAAGAAAGAGTTGTGATTCTCTACTAGTGGACGGTCTTACAAAGAATGTCTCTGTCGGGCCAGCATGTCGTTCGCGAGCGGTCGTATTTGCAGTTATCAGTAATGATTATTAACGATGCATCTCCCTTACATATCTTTTTTTTGGCATAAAAGTGCATCTGCCCAAATTTGGAAAACGGAAGCGTCAAAGGATAGAAGGTGTTAGGCTATTCGGAATATTGATTTCATTGATCGCTCGCGAGAACGGCCCATGATCTTGTCGGGTTTAAAACTAAAGTAAAGTAAAGTAAAGTAAAGTAAAGTACAGTACAGTAAAGTAACGTAAAGTAAAGTAACATAAAGTAAAGTAAAATAAAGTAAAGCAAACTACCAGAATAGGATACACACCCATGGTGCAAGCGAACTTTGTATGGCACTGGGATAGAAGGAAGGAAGCGGATATAGAAGTATTATAAGAATAAAATATATCGAGTGGAATAAGTAAAGTAAAACGGTTAGAGCGAGTGTAAAGAGTCAGGAATGCTGATCATTATTACTATACGGCATTTATACGGGGGTGAATGAGATCTCGTTTGAGAATATTTTCTCAAGGGATAGCACAAATTTCGATACTCGTTCACCTCTTACTTCTAGTGAACACTTTGGTAACAGGAAATAAGAATAAACAGAAGAAATATTATATTGCGGTCTCCAATGGAAGGTCAGCGACTGACTTGCGCGTTTGAGACACCCGTCCCTCCACGATCTCGTATTTATTAAATAGTTGTTATACTGGGTAATCGAGGAAAAAGTAACGAGTAATTAATGAAATAATTAAGTAAGATGTTCACAGGCTGACTTATACGTAAACTACAGAGATAGTGTAAAATAAATAGATCATTTTAATATGATGTATGTATATCTATAACTTTTGACAGCAGGGTGCAGTTTCCTTAAGCATCTTTTTTTACTTTTCATGTCATATCACTAGTAGTATCTTAGACGTATTATCTGTTCCTCTTCGTTCACTCTTTCTTACTTTCAACTTTCCCTACTAAGTTGCTCTAGTCCTTTTCCGCTTCCAATCATTTGGAAATGCTTTTAATGTGGAAGGAAGAGGACGAGAAGGAAATAAAGTTATTGTGGATTTTTACAAATTGTATCATAAGAACTTTGGTGGCCGCTGGACTGGTTTCCGCGTGTCCACATCGCATCAGATAAGAACGCTAGTTTATTTTTTACTTCGGATTTATAATAGTTATTATTAGGCACGTTTAAGACTACAATTATTGTTACTATTATTATTACTTCTATAATATTATTACTATTATACTACTATTATCACTATTAAAACTTACAGCTATTACCACTATTTACTGTTGCTACTGCTGCTACTGCAACTACTACAATTGCACTACTATACATTATTATTACTGTCTACGATAATTACAAATATTGTACGATGATGCTTAATAAGTCTTTAAATTTTAGATGATTAGAATGAGATCACGATATCTAAGGATGGAGGGAGGGGTATAATAATTGTGCGAAGTTCTCGGCGGGGGGCGTCGATCTGAAAAGTCTACCTGATTAAATATATGACTTAATTGTATTTACTCTGTAGGATTTACCATAGATCTAAACAGGAAATATTTCGGAAGAATGCTCTCCAATGCTCATGTTTATTACTGAGCGGGTCGCGTTGTGTCTTACTTTGTCAATAAGAATTGCAAGTATTACGCTAAATGTAATTTAAATTTTACAAGACGATCGTATAATTACTAGATTACTGCGATGGTTCAACAGTTTGATTAAGCATTGTCATTATTGATCTCATACGGTTTATTTCCCCATAGCGTTTACTTTCTCCGGTCTTTTTTTTCTTTTTTTTTTTTCTCGCCGAGCAAACGACAGTACTGCTTCACGCGACTAGCCCTTCTTTTTTTTTTTTTTTTTATCGATCACCGAAGTCTCCCCCCCTTTTTTTTTTCTCCTTTACGTGCCTCGTCCAGGTGTTTATATACCGCACAGGCTACAAGATGTCAATGGCATTGCATTGAAATCCGCCAGGCCAAGCCGCTCGATGATTTTCTTTTTATTTCGCTGTTTCTTTCTTTTTCTTTCTTCCCCCCCCCCCCTTTTTTATCCTTTGCAATGTATGAATCATTGTACTTATCACATGCCCGTTGAGGTTAGAGCCATTTTGCATTTTGTTATTAAATAGGAGTAACGATGAAATTCCAGTTTGCGTAACACCGTTTTTAAAGTTTACGCTACGGCATTGCACCGTATCGTAGAGAGAAACAATGCGCGAAACGTATATTTCGAATAACCGTATGTTAATCGAAGGAAAAAGGAAGCATAGCATACGCGACTCGTGAAAACTTCTGGGATCAACGCAATAACACATTTACTGATTATACAACTAAAGACAAGAAAAGACGTGTAGGGAGCCTCAATCAAACCACTTTTACACTAATTCTTATGATAAAGCCATTATACAGGGCACTATCGCGCTCGACGGACATCTATACAAAACACGTACACGCATTCACACACGTACACACTTCTACGCGCATAAAGAAATAAATAATAAAACAAGGTCACGAGGTAAAGAAGATCCAAATAATAGGAGAAACATAAGGAACTACATAAATAAAGATGGTGACTCTGTGGTTGTTCTAAATAATGCGTTATTTAATACCTATTTCTGAGGAAAAAGAGTAAGGGAGAGGGCGAGATAGGGGGATGGGGAGGGGAGGGAAAGAGCGCGCGAAGGTGAGTGAGTGAGTGATCGTGTGCGAGAGAGGGAGCGACGGTGAGGGAGAGGGAGGGAGAGAGCCCGGCAAGAAATAGCAAAGCGTTTTATCTACGGCTGTTTTTCACAACTTATTTTATAAAGTAATGTAATAAAGGACGTAAACAAGAACCACTAGTATATCGATTATGATTGTAATTATTACTACTACTATTGTATTCCTTACTATTATCAATTTTTAAATAAAGTTAAAATGTAAATTTAAAGTTTTTAAGTGTACGCAAAAGGGTCGGGAGAAAGTAAATATAGGTTTGATTTATAGACACGTAAATATATCGATGCGTTTGTTGGAATCGGTAAAGGAAATAATTAATTTATTATATTAACGAGTCTCAGAGGGATGATTAAATTACATTATAATAGCGAAGAAAACATACAAAGTTAAATGGCTGCCTTTGCCGCGATGTACATACATATATTTTAGAGTACGATGGAAGCGTAGATGAAATACGAGCGAAGTGGTAGCAATGGATTTGAAAACATTAAAAAATGAAGGCAGTAAGGAAACTAGCGGGACTATTTGAATAATTGATGATTAATAATTATAACAGATAATATATTTATATTTAATGCGATATTATTAGTATTTTTCAATACAGAGATAATGCATCTAATTAAAGTAATAGGTAGCAAATAGGGAAAATACTTTGATTCTAGCCGTTGTTACTACCTGCCTCGTTCGCGGTTGCGCGAATTCAGGCTTGCTCTCAGGGTTGTTACCGTTCTTCGTTTCTTTCACTTCTTTTTCAAGTTTTCCCTGCCCAAGTTTACTTGACCCCTTTGTGCGTGGTTCATCGTGTCTCGCTTCATTTCAGTACTTTACTCTTTGGTTGAGAGTATCGTATTCGAGACGGCGGTAGGCTCGGTGTCGAAGGAACTCCGCAATCCTCTTGTCGCTTTGAGCGGATGGACCGAACCGGCGAATACATACACTTACTTACTTTCCCCGATAGGATCGAGAGAGACCTCTTATTTCGCGTAGCGCCATGGAACGCGCGTCTAAGACTTGACCACCAAAAGCCGCTGAATATTTTTGCAAGCCTAGATTGCCCATTATTTGTAAGGCTCCTAAACGGGGAGAGAACCGGTACCGCTCATTCGTTATTAGTACCGTGGATTTTTATCGCTCGCTCCTTTTGCCTCAGCTTTTCTACTCGCACAACTACTCGCATTGGTCGTCGAATATTCTCCACGATACGATCACCGCTCCACATTCGGCCGCGCACTACGTTCCTCCAACGCTCTCCCCGTTTTTCTTGCATTTTCAGACGGTCCTGTCGATCGATTTTTGAGCATATACGAATTTTATAAAGATATAAGGAGAGACCACTGAGGATATGAAACTAAACATTGAAGCCACTTAGTTAGTCGAACGTTTCTCTTAACTTAATTAGGATGTACACGAGTGTAAAGTCTTTAATTCTATCGATACGTATTCGCGTTAGGTTGCAAAGGAAGTTGAGCGTTCGAGGATTAAGGGAATGGTAATATATAACAATTCCGGGGACGCTGCATGTCTGTTTTCACGTTAACGCATACTCGACGTCCCGCTCACTAAAGACTGGTCATATAATTAAAGTAATTACATTTAAATATTTACTATCCATATTGTAATCTATACGCAAAATACGGTTTTCGTCGATGAGTTTCCCGTAAGACTAAAGGAGCATTGATAAGATTGGGTTGTCCAGCAGGGGAGGGGGCGTGTATTAGCTCTTGCATTTCTCACTCCGCTTCGATCGCGATCAAACGGCTTCTGGGGCATTCGCATTTTCCTCTTCTTTATTATTAGAACGGCTTAACGCTGTTACCACCCGATATTCGATCCACGCCCAGCCGCCCCGAATTTCTTCGTTTTTGGCTAATATTTTGGACGACCGTTTTGCATATTTATGATGCATCGTTGGACGCATACTCTTCGTAAGAACGGATCTTGGTGCGAACAGGCAGTGGTACGCGAGGGCCAGTGGTCTGAGCCTGCTCTTCGTCCACCCCTTTTGGATTCTGTGCGTACGCCCTAAGGCACATCTCCCGTTGCGCTCCTCGAGCGGATAAAGTACCAATGTCGTTCCTAAATTACTTTTTTCGTCGAACGAACGAAAAGACTCGAGAGAGTGAGAGAGAACGCAGCTCGCTCTGACGAGGCTTTAACGATGCGTAAGCTCGGATAATGAAGAAGAGGTAATCGGCATAGTACTCTCAGGTAGTGCGACAACCGCCAAATTCACGCCAAGCGTAACGCGCAAAAGCGGGATAAAAGATAAATAATTTCAAAGCGGACACTGGTAATATAAGGAATATAAAAAAAATACAAACACACACATACACACACACGCACGCACGCACGCACGCACGCAAACAAACAAACGTGTTATACACACTCGAGATATTCTAAATTACGTTTACATAGGAACAGTTAAGGAATTAAATTATAATTACGAGGTGATTTTTCTGCGAGTCTGATAGGACGAAATAATTATTGTCTTAAACGTATGTAGTTGAAGAAAAACGTAGGATTTTAAAGAGTGAGTTTGCATAAGGGAAATTCTAAAGTACGTTTATGTTAAGTGCCCTGCTAAGCGTCGAAAGAGGAAGGAGAAGAAGAAAAGTGTATGTCGAGTAGAGAGGATAGCCGAGCAGTCAAAGGACACGCAGTGTGCGCGAGAAAATTGACACGTGTACACAGACCCATCGACACACATTGACACACGACTTGACACACATCGAAGGTTCACGATACACACCGATCAGGTGGGGGATCAACGCGAGGGGAATGAGATCAAGCGATTCTTGACGGAAGCACGAGTGCATTGGCCAATTGGAGAAACGATCGGAAGGCATTGATAAAAGGTGTACCGTTACGTCCCATACGAGAATCGGACTGTGCGCGATTCGTGGCACGCGCGCGCGCGTCGCTCTCTCAAATTCCTTGATCGCTATTCGAGAGCCATCAAAATTCATATTTTGACCAGGGAAACGCAAAGCCGCTATCTTCATTTCGCTCGAAAATGGCCGAAAAGACTTTTCGATTTAGTGGATGGAATTCCTACAGTTTGGGATGCTTTCTCTCGAATTAAACGAGAATCGATCGATCTACTTTTTATCATATTTTAGTGTGAAGTATAAGGTAAATAAACGTAAAGTCGACGACGATTGTAACGATAATAAATGAAATTATTAACTGTAATGACATGACCTGTATACTTGTAACTTTTAGCATTATATTGGTAAGGTCGTACGCCCCCCCGCCCGTACGAACAAAAGGAATAGAATATAGAGGAACGATAGATAACGAAAAATCTACGATAGTAAGCTTAGTCTGCGCCGCCGGACACTGGCCACCGGGCCGGCCTGCTTGGTGCAACTTTTGGAAATGGCGACTAAACGTATCCGCGTACATCGCTCGCCACGAATAAGGATACTTTTAAGGATCTTTACGCTCGCACGCTTTCTCTCCGTCTTATTCCCAGTGCCCCGGATTTATCTTTCTGTATCGAAAGGGCCGGCCGACTTCTCGATTCCTCCCGCGTTTCAATTCGTTGGTGGACAAAAAAAAAACAGGAAAAGAGAAAAAGGGGATCTCCTTCGCGGTCGTTCCTCGCGGACGACTAGAATGGCGAGATGGAAAAGACGAATCTTACCCAGCGGCGCTTCTCCAAGGAGTGCAATCGCGATGGGAATCGAGAAAGTCGTACGGCCCGCGAGTCAGCACAGTAGTCAATGTTTCAGGCCAAAGCGCATTGTCTCTGTTCTTCGTTTCTTTTTTTCTTAAGAAACACTTGTGGTGTAAAGTTGAAAAACAGGATAGGATAAAAAGAGAGGAAGGAGGGACGTAGGAGGATTTGAAAGAGTAAGAAATACGAAATTTAAGAATGAATCGGACATAAAAAAAAATTCGAGATGCATATACGAGAGTGAGAAAGAGAAAGGAGAAATTACTTTGCCGCGACGAAGCTTATATATTATGCCCGTTAATTAATGGTAACGATTAACGTACGATGATTATTACGAGGAAGGATATATTGAGAGAGCAAGCGAGAGAGAGAGAGAGAGAGAGAGAGAGAGAGAGAGAGCGAGAGCGAGAGAATACACGTTTACATGCTATTCTATCATGTATCTATATTATTCATTGCAACATATATGTATGTACACGCACTCGTATGTCTGCTCGTGTAAATGTATACCTTTAAAAAGCAAAATATATCGATAGTAGCATACGTAATCTTTTTTAAAGGTATGTACATTGCATGCACGGCCATTCGTGCACGCGTATGTCGATATATACGTATATGTATACCACATATATACACTCAATACACACTATTTTTTTTTCTTTGATTTTTTTCTCTTGGAAAGGAAAAGGGAATCGATAGGTGTAGATGTTACACCGTGAGAGGAGGTGAAAGGATGGGAAAGTGGGGGATAAGTGGTTTTCTCGTTCCAAGAGTATTTCTCTTGGAGGCATATCCATTATGTGGATAGGCAGAAAAGCAACATCGGTTTGATGCTTTAAACCCGCATAAAAAACGATCGATCATGAAGAAACATAGGTTAATGTGCATGGGTGCGTTGAAGAGTGAGAGCGAAAGTGAGGGAGAGGGAGAGAACGGAGGAGGGTTGCGCGGAAAAAGAAGTCGGAGGAGCAGTATAAGCGCAAGAGAGGGATGGAGAAAAAGGTAACGAGAAGGTGGACGAAAAAGGGCGAGAGATAAATCGAAGCGTAATTAGGGATACGAGGGCGATCGGTACGATTATAGTGAATAAATCGGAAGCAAAACGCGCACGTTTTTGACCAGCGTGTACCACGTTTCAGCAGTGAAACATCCTTTCTTTTGTACAGCTACATTTACTGATTGTCCCAGCCTTTTAAATAATAGTTTAGTTATTAGTTAATTCGATAACAACTTCTCGGAGACTGAACCGTAATCTTAGCTCCCTAATTAATGGTTAATGTGGTACAAGTGCTTGAATTAAAATCACCTATTAGATTATTACCGATTTACCGTCATTGATCGATTCAAAGATAATATACTCTACTCGCAAAGGGCTACACACACACACACGCGCGCGCGCGCGTAACGCGTGCGACTAAACACGCGATTGCGATATTGGGCAAATGCTGTATACATACATACATACATACATGCATACATACATACATACATACATACATACATACATACATATGTACCTTCATTCAAGTTGCTACTTACGACCGCTACTCCTACTAACATCGCTGCTGTCATCGCTAGCGCTACTACTTGTAACATCTTTTTCTTATTATTGTCAAATTTCTTCCACGATATTGTTCTAACCATTGTCTTTAATTTCATTATAATCATCACCATTCTTACCCTTTGTACTCGAATGTTACTTTTCACCGCAGTCCCTTTAGCTCCGTTTTCAAGGTGAAGGCTTAAAACCTACGAGTTTTCGAGCGAACTCTTTGTACATCGGAATAGTTGACGAGCTTAGGGCAGATACGTGTCAAGGTAACGGAGCGAATCTCGGAAATTATTCGTTCGCAATGCTGCTATTGCTAATAATAATGAATTCTGCCATTTGGAACGTTATTCGTGGCACGTCGCATTTGTACTCATTGCAGGTAAATCGAACCGATCATCGAGCTTTGGCCATCATTGCCGTTTTCCTCACGAATAAGCTCGTAAATCGTGTTAATAAACCGGTCGGCGAAGGACGGGAAGCCGAGCGAACAGATGCTGTGCTCCTCTCCTTTGAAATATCTCGGAATATTGGTACGATGCCGAAGGAAAATAGCAACCGCTATATCAGCTCATTAACCTCCGACAGTCGCAGCCGCGATTCCACCTTACGTAGTTTCGACCGCTCACGATCGAGTTATACGTTGCACGAGTCTCTGCGCTTGTGAAATAGGCCAAGACTTTGTCGAATAGACGAGGTCAGAGTTCTCCAATTCGTTAAACGAATATACTCCGAGTACGTTTAACGCTACGGCGCGGTAAGCTTTGAGAGTACATTTTTTAAATTACCACCGAAGTCCGGACGGATCACGCCAGGCCTTCGCCAGATAATCGATCTGTCAAACACCCGTGATGCCAGATTAAAGTTCTCCATATTTGATAACTCGATCGCCGGTAGGTTCCGATCTTGCGAGGTACGTGGTTGGTAAGCAGTACGGTTAGAGAAAATGCGGCATACATCGGAGCGAAAGCGCGCGCGAGAGTGAGAGAGTGAGAGAGTGAGAGAGAGTGAGAGGGAGTGGGAGGGGGCGGGGAGGGGGGGGGGGAGCAGAGGACGTAAGGTTCCCGAGCCTTACCGAATTTAACGGTCAATACATCGTTGCTTTGCTATATCGTATTCGTGGATACCGATCGATACGGGCGTCGAAGGTAAGGGGTAATCGGAAAAGCGACTGATCGAACGAATACAGGTTATACTCGATAATAAGTTGTTCGTTGCATTTAGTAATACACGGTTTCTGGCAGCGGCGAATGAAAATCTCACGCAACCGTGACGATCACGAATATCCCTGGAAGTTGTATGGGAAAGTGCTTTGCAAATGTGGAGAGCTTGTACTTTACTTAACCCGAATCACCCTATTCTAATTAGGACTCATGACATACCTACACACCATTCTCGATATAGGTGGTATTCGCGGAGAATTTTTATGATATTTACCGCGATAATATTTACGAGTCTGTATGTTAACACGAATTAACTAGATAACCGTATGTATTTTAACGAATAATATTTAATGTTTGATGTGCATCTATTATACACGTGTGTACGTACGTAGAGAGCGATCGAGGAGGTAGTTATGCCGACTGATCGGCGATTCGGCGAACCCAAGGTCGGCTGGTGGTTGGAACGAATTTTCGACGTTTTAAGCCTTAAGATTCTTATTTGAGTAGTTATGCTTGCACTCCTGACGTTCATTCGTAAGGTTAAAGCTCGAGGCGACCTTCCGCGCGAGCGAGCAAATCGAAGCTCTGGCTGGCTATCGAAAGATCAAGAAAAATCCACCGCGCTCATTCCAAGATTTCCAAGAATCCCTCGAAACGGTCCTAAGGAGACCGATGCATTCGAGAACTGCACGGCCCTCGTAGAATACACTAATAGCTATACGCTAAGCTTTCATTTCTCGTCATAGCGGTGAATTAGCTTTTTTAATTGCGGTATTTTCGCCGAGTAAAATACGTCCAACGACCACTGCCCTTTAAATAAATCGCGTTGAGAGGGGAGAATGGAAGAGAAGAAATAAAAGAGGGGGCCCTGGAAAGGGGGTGAGCTTTGACGGGGGTTCCTAAGAGCATAAGACGATAAATAATAAATCGGTGTACCTTTATCGAGGCCCTGCCCGGGAACGCAACCTCTGCTTTTTCTCCTACGAACTCGACGATTTGGAAGTATCGCCGCGACGCTCGGGCTTAGAATATAAAAGGATGAACTATTAAAAATAAAAGAAGTGTCAAAGTACTACTACGATTATCGCTAACTATTTACCGTTTACGACTAGTACCACTTAAACGATGAGCTGTACCGTTGTTGTTATTATTTTTTATCGTAACTACTTAATTACCAGAAATACGAGCAGTGGCTTTACTATTTTCTCGAATAAATACTATATTCTACAGCTTCTCGAGGCTACGAAATAATGTACGCGCACGGGCGTAGCTTAAGCTCATAAGGGGAGCGTGTAGAGGGTTAATCAAATTATCCGAACGGTGAGAGCTTCATTGGTGATCGTTATCCCACGTGAGAATTCTTCGAGAGATTATGGCGATGTGCCTATGGAAAACCAAGAGGGGTGGCGCGGCTAAAGTAACGTAAGGAACGGACGGGTAGATAGATAAGT
This sequence comes from Ampulex compressa, assembly GCA_038496175.1. Lineage (NCBI taxonomy): Eukaryota > Metazoa > Arthropoda > Insecta > Hymenoptera > Ampulicidae > Ampulex > Ampulex compressa. The sequence goes on from JBCFXI010000664.1 coordinate 13,116, forward strand.
AAGCTTATAAACGGTTAAGAGCAGAGAAAATCTAAAGATTTACTAGGATCGAGGCGAAGACGCCAACGGAGATACTCCTTTTCGAACTACCGACTAAAGCGGCGTCGCGTTATTATATCGACTGTCGCGAGCGTTTATTACTACTAATAGTTAAAGGCAATCTAACGTTTAACGGTCTAGTTTACTCGGTAAAGAAATAATGAAAACTCGTTACCTCCTCCTAAGGATAGATGTACGAATCGAAAAACGTAGCTGGTTAAGGGCGACTCGAAATAAGGCGTAAGGGGAGAAAGGGGAAGCAGCGAGTAAAACGTACCGCGGATGGGCCGGCATTGCGGGACAAACGCTCAAAAGTATCATAGCCAAATATGTACACTACGCGCGCCAATGGAGATCGATCGCTTCTTTCGGAAGATAATGGATAACAGGTTTGCCGATAGACTTTTCTTTCGTTCCTGCACCATTGCGTACTACTTTGAACGTTACGTCGTGTTTCGTCGAAACAGCAGGTTTCTCTTATTTTTTTGCCCTCTAAAGCTGTCTCAATATCCGCACGGCCCGCGCCGTAGTCTTTAGCAATCGCATGTGGCAAAGGGCCGACGAAAATCGCGACAGAGGGAGCGAGACTGAACGGAACGAAAGGGAGTGAATGGGGGAGAGAGAGAGAGAGAGAGAGAGAGAGAGAGAGAGAGAGAGAGAGAGAGAGGGAGAGAGAGAGAGAGAGAGAGAATCCCGACGACGATTTTAGGTAAATCGACGTAATTATCGATTAAGGGCTAAGTTGTGTACAAATGTATTATAAATTAACGATTATCTCAGAGTACCTTGTGCAGGAAAAAAAAACAGAAGGAAAAGAAACTCACTTGACTCGTTTAATTATCATAAACACAATATTTATATAGAGCCCCCCTCCCTCACTAAGGGCGTGCCACTTGGTGTTCCGGGTCGAAGTACGGGAACGAGTATAGGATCAATAATTAAGGTACCGATTATTGTCTAATTAATTAATTAAAGCGTAACTCGAAATAAGGCCGCCGTAGAGAAGTATTAAAATAGCGAGAGGAAATATATTTAATGAAACAACAAATGCCAACCATTGTGTTCCCGTGAGAATCATAATTATTCCGTAACTCTTAAGTAAAAAGAAAGGTGTATCTAAGTCGTTGATTAGTCGTTGTAATTTAACTCTTTTGTTGTAAAGGAAGCTGATGGGTGTCTGTGTCTGTCTGTCTGTCTGTCTGTCTGCTGTGTGCGTGCGTGCTTGCGTGTAAAAGAGAGAGAGGGGGGGGGGGGGAGAGAAAGGCGGTGCACGAGTCGATTACCAGGCAAGACAGAGACGCGCGTGTGAGGCGAAAGAGGACGATGTACGAGAATGGAAAGTGCGAAAAGTCGAAGGAATGGGAGTTAAAATTGCGTGAATGGGCGCGAGACGCATTGGCAGAGGAGGGAAGGGCAGCGGGCGCACGAGCATTTCGCTCCGTAAGTTTGAGAAACGTGGGACTCAGCGCGAATAATCAGATTGCCGAAGAAAATGCGAAGGTAGAAGTAAATTTTGACGTAAAGCGACGGACATACGAAAACGCTCACATGTACACAAATATACACACAGTTTAGTAATACAGGAACATAGTTTGTACGAGGTACAAGTGGCGCGATTCGTGCCCAACCAGGTTTAAGGTTTGCCAAATCTTGATAAGTAAAACACGCGAGACAAAGTAAAGTTTTATAAGCTACATTATGCTTAGTGCGTAGGAATAACTCGCAAAAAATGGCATAGCCAAACCATTAGTGCTTATTACATCGAGATGTGATGAGAGTGTATCGGCGCAATACTTCCAGATCGGCGTACCGAACCCTTTGAAAGCTCGTAAAAGAGGTCTATAAACAGCTTCCGTGGAGGAGCAGCCCTGTAGTTTTACCCAACCTTTAGCACCATACCCGTTCGCGTTTAAAAGCGTGTCTCGCCACTTTTTGATACACCCTTGGACTTTTCGCGCATCGGGAGGCCCGGTTGATGTTTGACCAATGCAACGCAACGTGAGCGGGGCTGGGAGAAAGAGGCAGGGAATAAGAAAAATTACGAGAGTAGTTAAAAAAAAAATTAATGATCGTTATCTAATTTTAGCGATGTTACGTTTATCTCTGACCAGAATAGGCAAGCGGTTGAAATAATAATCGACGGAAACGAACTCGCGGCTGAAATCGTTTCTCGATGAACGAAGAAGCGAGTGGTGCGTGGTTTATCGAGGAATTAAAATAAAGAAAAATTACGAACAACGGCAACCGATAGTCAAATCGGCCGAAGGGCTTGAACGCGCGAAATCGATGTTATAAATGTCTCTAGAATTATATCGTAACACGAGTTTCTGCACACTTACGCGTTGCTGTTTCACGAGACGCAAACTGTACAGAAAAAAAAAGAACGGACAAACAAATTCTAATTAACGAGCTAATTTGTAACGACGTGTACGAGTGTGAGGACGAGTGAGTGGTCGATGTTTCGGTAAGAGGTCGGGGTTAATTCTACGTTATATTCGTTAAGAAAACCGGTGAATGCTTGACGGTATACCAGATCGTTCTTCGTGGCTTAAAAAATCACCGGAGCGCTTATTTATCCTTTTGGTGCGAAAGGTGCAAAGCACGGCCGTGTTTCGACGGCTGAAGTAACGATCGACGTCACTCCGTTGGCCGTCAATCGCACTTGACGTAGTATATCATTGTGTTCCGCTCTGGGGGTTGTCGTAGGAGAATGGTGAAACTGTCCGCGAAGAGATCGCGTCGCTTGATTTGATCGGAACGAGAGGGAAAAATCGGGGCCGAGGGTAGGAGATGTCGGGCTTGAGTGGTCGGATGAAGGAAGGAGGAGGAGGGAAGTTGGATCGGAGAAGCAGCCGCGAGGCAGGATGAACGAACGGTGAACGAAGGGCGAACCGATGGCTCGCGAGGATAGGCGAACGAAACCGCCGGAACACGATGCGGATAGCGGAATACGATGAACGATTCCACCCCTCGGCGCCCGTACCCTCTGTTTTTCCGCGACGAGGAACTAGCTCTCGCAATAATCGTCGATGAAGAAAAGCAAAAGATTTCGTGACGTAACATTGGGTTCCTCGGGGTGTCAGGAAAGTCCAATCGGGGAGGGCAGAGTTTAGCGTTTTTATTCTGATTTCTATTTTACTTCTGTTCGCTATACGTTTTTCTAATGTACGATGGTCACACTCCTACTACCCCCTCCCCTTACTCTCCCGACGACACACGAAAAAAAAAAACAATAACTATTATTATCGCTATTATCGCTACTGTTACTACCATCACCGCTATTACTACCACCCTTACTACTCTTACTACTATTATTACTATTATATTTGATTATTATTATTAATTACTATTATTATTATTCGGCAAGTACACGCATACACATTCACACACACGTACACAGCATAAATACATACGTGTGTATATATGTATATACATACATATATGTATATATATGTATATATACACACATATATACATATATATATATTAATATACTTAACGGTGTTTCTAGTGGATTAAACGATTAATTGATACTTAAGATATTATATTAATAATATTGATAATAACGATTATATCTATATATATATATATAAATATATATAATGAAATAATGATAAGTTGATATGCTGATAATTATTATGATGATATAATATAGAGAAAGAAATGGATCATTATTCGTAAAGTACATACTGGTATAGATTATGAGAATGATTAAATAGAAAATGATATTGATGAAAAAAGGAGTTTGATCTTCTCAATCGAATCCAAACAAATCATTTCCCACTGTTTGATCGGCTGCCGTCTTGAATACAACCTGTCGTACGGTAAAGAGTCTTAAAACACTGCACAGCGGAATGGTTACATCCATTTTCAAAGTATATATACGATTATTCGGTGTGATAAAATCTTCTGGAAGGATGAGACGTATGCTCGTAGAGTCCAGGGATGCAAAAGACGACAGGCGTAAGGACAGAACCTCGCGCTTGAACGGGTGTGCGAATGAAAGCGAGTATGCGAGTGCGGGCGAGGCTGGAGAGAGGGGAGGGTGAGGGTAGAGAAAAGAGAGTCGTCGAGAACATTTTTTGCCAATCCTATCTACCCCGCGCCACTGTCGATCGAAGAGCGATTCTTCGGTTGGCCGGCTGGACGATGAGTTCAAGTAACCTTCTACTTTCTTTTTGCCGCTTCTGTTTTACAATTACCTCACCGATTCGATAACTTCAGTCGTCCATATACGTACGTATGAATGTCACCTATGGTGTCCAATCCATTTTATCGGTTCGACCGTAGAAACGAAAATAGCCTACGCCCGGTACGGTGAGAATATCGACGGCCTTTTGAATCTTACTGAAACAGAAAGGACCGTTAATTCGTACTTTTTGTGTTGGTACCTTTCTATTTTTTTTTGCCGCATTTTTAAAACGCAATATAAGACGTAAGACGTCGCATTGGCGTTCTCGCTCTTTTTCTTCTTTTTTTTTTCATTCTTTTTTCCCCCTCCTTAACAAAACTCGCATATTTTTTACACGTAATAATTCGAATAAAATAAACGCGCGAGTGGCCATATGCAAAGACCAGTCAGCAAGGCGGGAGACGAAATTACAGAGGTGGTCCACTATTTCGCATCTTCCTTCAATGGAATCTGCATATTCTCTCTATTGCCGCTACGTAATGGAAACGGTGAAGATAAGCTTTTTCATTGGTGCAGTGTTTTATGCGCGTATCAAAGGTACTATAGGGGTGGGTTAGTTTTCTGCCCGTTTAATCGGCCGATTGGCCAACCTACTGAACCGTAGATTCTCGAAAATACTCTTACGAAAACACCCCTCCGGTATCTTGAACGTACGATCCTCGCTTAAAACGTAAATTTACCCGCTTTTTAAATTAGCAGCCGCTCAAGGTTCAACTGGAGGTAAGATGACTGCGAAAGAAAGAAAAGAAAAGTCGAGATATGCTCGAGTTCTCACATTATCAGTCGCATCTCTGTCGGTCGAGCACCCAATCTATATCGCTTCGGCGCGCGCTCAAAGCGGTGCAAATCATCCAATAATGTGTCCTCCTTTTTTCCCTAACAGACACCTCCCCGATCCCAAAATTCAAAAACATTGATACCGGAAGCCCAACGTTTGTCCCAAACGGAGACGCAGCCCCCGGTCCCCAACGATTCTCCCTGACCCAACACATCAATTATCATCCCTATAGGCGCTAGAAATTTCGAGGAACGAACCGAGAGACGAGAAAATACTAGGCGTCGGCGCACACGAGTTTAGAGAAGAGAGCGAGAGCGAGAGGGAGAGACAGAGAGAGAGAGAGAGAGAGAGAGAGAGAGAGAGAGAGAGAGAGAGAGAGAGAGAGGTCGATGGTGCTGTGACGAAGGATAACGGAGAGTGAAAAGGGCGTGTAAGCGGTAGAAGAAGAAAGATTGGGAAAGATCGAAAAGATTAGGAAAGAACTTTCGAACGCGGAATCGATCCTACCGGTTCGACCTTCACCCGCTCGTTTCCCGAAATCTTGACCAGGCCCATCTAATTTTGACGATATATTGTAAAATTATATTTTATAGAGATGACTTTGAGTTCGCCCAGCACGATTAGTTCCTAGAGGTATATCCGTTAAGGATCGTAAGTTATGCGCGTTTCGACGGTAAGAAAATAAGCGTGTGCTGGTTTTTACGTTAAGACTTAGCTAAGTCTCTACCGATCCATTAGCTGTACGAATTCCTAATTAAGGTAACATTAAATTTTACTACTTAACCTTTTAAGCGTCAGCTTTGTATGCGCAATAAGTTATATATATATATCTTCTTTTTTATACGTATAGTCGCATTACCGAAGCACGATCATGAGTTTAAGCGTATTTAGATTTATCTTAGAACTTAGAGACGCGTAGCATTGCTAAGAATTCTCGTGTATACCTTCTCTCCCCGACCCAACCAGCCGTACTTTACGCCCCTGCGCTAAATTTCATATCGCCGTGAATTCAAGTTTTCGCCAATCTCGGGATCGCGCAACGAACGTATTCTTGCGTTATTGGACGAGTAGCGCAACCTCTTTCGTGGTCGGATAGTTCGGTCCGTTCGGCATCGGGCTCGGTTGCTCTCCACGAAACTCCGCTTGCCTGCCGCATCGGTAAGTTGCTCGAGAAAAAAGGAACGGTCGGGTGTGTTTTGCCCGAAACCCTCGCCTATGCCGATATCCTTGTCCATCGTACGCCACCTCGCGGAAGAATCGGTCGTGAGAGATGAGAAACGACTCGCGTCATTCGCGAATTCCCGTGAAAACTGAATGCATGGACGACGAATGCTGCTCGAGTTTCGATACGTTTTTCCATCGTTCTCGAGTCGATTTAGGCATCCTTCCGCGTAGCTGCGTCCTCGAATCTTCGATTATCCACGAGCCAACTCGTAGCTCTTCCCCCCTCGCATCCCTCGCGCGGTCCTTCTCCGTCGACTCGTCGAATCGACCGATCCACCTCGCAGTCCCAATCGCCGAATCCTCGAGCATCGACCGATCCGTCTAGGCCGTAACCGAAGCCGCCACTGTCTCCCGCCATCCTCTCCGCCCACGTCCTTGGCCTCCTCCTGGCACACAGTACTACGTTATTTTATGCGCTTCTAACAGGCACCGGGTATGGATCGTCGAGCCTAGCGAGCGTTCCTGCTGCTCCAGGAACCAACGACAACTACGGTGGCGGTGGACCCCAAAGGGGTTACGCGGGATCCTCGTCCAGCTCCAACAATTACCATCCCTACCGTCGCTAGAATGGATAAGTCAAACGAGCCTCGGCTTTCACGCGGGGCCCTTCTCCTCCCTTTTTCTTTATATCGACATGCGTACTCGCATACTTGAATTTTACGAGTGTGCGCGCGTGTGTGTATGCGTGTATGCGCGTGTGTGTGTACACACACACACATATATACATACAAAATATACACACACGTACGTACACATACCCGATCGATGCGTGGGCATATCCACAGCCTCGGCGATTCCCTGGTGCGAACGGTCTTCCGACCTGCCTTCCCAGCCGACCTGCGTTTCAACTTTTCGAAAGTTTGTCCAGAGAAACTACACGGAGGGCTTTATCCCGTGACCCCGATGCGCCTTATTCGCCCCGTCATTGCAGCGAATAAACGAGCTTCGGCTCTCTTGCCGGCCTCTCATTCCCTTTATCATCGATGCGTCATCGTAATTTCGAGCCAGTGCGACTCGATTCGGACGGTTAGACTCGAGGGGATTCGCCGAGGAGGAGGTCGGTGGACTTTCGCAATTTCGACATCTCGGTTTACACGCCGTCGCGTGCCGCTAGAAGCTTCGAGCGAGGCACGTTTATAAACGGTGGATTCCAAGATTAATGCGTAGACGTCGGCATGTAACGCAAGGTGTCGTCCATCAATCGGCACTTTGGACCCTGTCGTATTACCGGTAGCTATTTACCATCAATTTCACCGAAGCAGAAAGGGAATCCAGGATGGTGATCGAAGCGAATTCCAATATTAACGCATAGACGACAGCGAGCGTTATCGATGATCGTGAGTCAATTGGTATGTTGCCCCACCAATCGTGAATGCCTTAACGACGAGAGTACTGGCATTTACGCGTTAACGATAAGCACGGACGTAACACGTCGCACGAAGAAGAAACGAGTGATCTTCTCGAAATGCTGCCGTCCGTGTCGAGAGAGAGAGAGAGAGAGAGAGAGAGAGAGAACGAAAGAGAGCGTGAGAGAGAGAGAGAGAGAGAGAGAGAGAGAGCGTGAGAGAGTGCGAGAAAGAGACAGAGAGAGAGAGAGAGAGAGAGAGAGAGAGAAAGCTCGTCGTAGCACCGACGATGCCGCAGTCCATCGATGGATCGACCACCGCGGACCAATTTGGTGGACGAGGACCGAGGAGGAGGTACGAGGGAACTACTCGTCCTGGGAAACCCGAAAGTCCCTCGGTGCACCCTCGAAGCGATCGACGACGTTGTCTTCGAAATGCCACGCGTACAGGGCCTGCGCCCGCGATGCGCGCAGATCCCCTCCCAGTGCAAAAATCAGGATTTTCGCACCGAACCATCGTCTCCGCTCGTTGATTTTCGCGCGAGCAACGAATCGCGCGTGTTTCTATCTCCTTGCGACGATTTGTCCTCGAAGAAGACCGCTTCGTTGCCCGAGGCTCGACTACGGAAGAAGGCGCAGTTTTATTTCAAATCGGCCACGATCTCGTTCGCGGCCGGCCAGCGGGAGGCGTCGGTGTGCCGTGCGTGCGGAATGCGTATGCGTAGCTCTAAGCGACTAGGGTAACCTCGTATTAGATTTCGGATAAGGTTTTTACGGCGACGCAACGATCGCCGCATCTTCGACCGGTGAAATGCGTAAATATCCATAGAATAAAGACGGTTAGGAATAATTCGGTAATAGGGGCGTTTTTCTCAGAAAGTTCTCGAAGAATTTTCGAATCGACGGCAAGATACGAGCGCCCACCGTATCGGCGTCCGCGCCCCTTAGCCCTTTCTCCTTTTTCTTAATTTTTAGTCGCGAGCAAAGACGAGGTTGGAGGCGAACCTAATCTTTTATTTTCTCAATTTCTGCCGTAGGAAGTTTATTTCCTAGACGTCCCGTTCAGTTTTCCGACTGGATGACGCGAGGCTCGTGGACTTGAGGTAAAATCATGCGCGATCTAGCTGTTATAATCGGCGGGTTTATTAAATCCCATTAGATATAAGCTCGAAGCTCGTCCTGGCCAAATTCGGCTCTTTGCCCTTCGCTTCGATATTCGCGCTCCTCGTCAGAGGAGTAGCTCTGGCCGCGTTAGGCTTCGGGCCACGTCGGTCGGGCCCGCCGTCCGCTCCGCTCGATCTGGTCGGAGACCAGAAATCGCGCAACCTTCGATTCGGACGGAGAAACGCGGTGGGCGCGATTCGCGGTTTATTCTCGGAAAGTATCGAAGCGGGTACGAGAAGAATCCGGGATGGCGGGAGAGAATGAGCGGCCGTTTGTACGTACATCGGAGGGAAAGTCGGGCGTAGAAACTACGAGCGGGTATTCCATGCGCGAGGGACGATGAGAGGTATGTTTGTAGAAGCGCAGGTGTGCCGGCAGTTTATCGGTAGCGATGACGACGAGGCGAAAGAACCACGTGCGCTTTTCATTCCCCCCAATCTCCGTACGCAGCTGCGATTCTGCGCGCGTACATTCGGGGTGAGTATTTGGCGTAGGACTTTGAGGCTGCACCGAAGACGTGCCGGTCGAATGAGCGTTGCGACGTATCTCGTACTAGCGATTCAATCTTCACGGGGGTAATTAATTGTAACTATTAAGGAACCAAATCGACGCGTGTAAGCCGTACAAGAACTAGTGCCGTTGACGGCATTCGTCTGTTTCTCTACTACCCTCGCCGCTTATTATTATTACTATTACTACTATTACTATATACTACTATTCATAATATTTTGTTATATAATGCGAACGTGGAAGCAGCGTGAAGTGCATCCTTTTATAGCGTAGAGGTAAATAAATATTCCGTATGAATTAATAAACATTCACATTTTAATAGAAAACTTGCATTGGGCTGTTGCTTGTTATCCACGATGTGTCCCAAAAGGTTCTAAGCTGGCGTCCTCTTCGGGATATTATTTCATAGCTGTTAGGCCCTGTCGGGAACGAATCGTGGGGACGCGATGGTGATGCTGGATTCGAGGTAAAGCAAAACGTGACTGCGCAATGAAGTACAGAATACCTTTATTGTTGCATCGAGGCCAGACGTGTACACTGATTTTACCCACTTGGCGCGTCTCTTATCGTTCGACAAGCATCGGCTACGAATCTTCAAAACCTGCCGCGTGGTGTATTTTTTATATCGTAACTTAGATTACCGAGAAAAATAAGAAATATCTAGAAACTGTAGCCTTCGAAATATCCTACTTAATCTCGAACGCTCCTCGGATATGTGGATTGTCTCTTTTGGATTGTACGATAATCACCGAACGATTCTTCCTCGTTTTCCTTACGAAATCTAGTTTTTAGTTTGTATCACATGCACGGTAATGCTTCGCCCACACCTATCGAGCGGTGCAACGAACCGCTTGAAATTGTTTCGTTTCGAACGACGTCTTTGATCGTACGATTTTGACGGTTTTGACTCCACGTCGCTGGCGTTGCGTATTCCCGTATTCAATTTTTACGCGAAATACGAGGCTGAGAATCGAACAACGCTCTGTCGTCTCTATACCGCTTGTTATCAAAGAGAGGAAACAATGCTTACTTAAAATATTCTTGGAAAATTAGAATTACGTAGGACGGTTTAGTTTCACCTTTAATACATCGATTAAAATATAAGCCTACGATCGACAGAGGGTTGCCGAGTCTCAATGGCTTTTATTACGGCACCTGGATAATAAGCCTATGCAAATTCCGATGGGCGCTCAGCTTTATTCGTTTACAAATGTACTTCGTTTCGGATTGCGAGTTTAATCGTTTCGCAGCCCTTCTCTCTTACGCTCACACTCTGCCCCACCCGGTGCTCTATCACCTTCACGCTTCCTTGCGCGTACATCAAAAGCCGATAACTCCTATTTTATCGTTATTACAAATTTCGTTGGTTTACTTTCGTTTCTGGATACTTTAAGTACATCTACGAAGAGCGAGTCGGAAGAAGAGCGACGCGGAAGGTAAGTAGACTATTACCTTTCTCTTCGAATACTCTCATTTTGGAATTTGTCCGTTAGGCCAATCTTCGAGCCATGCCTTGCACGAGTTAATCTCTTCCGAACGAAGATGAGTTACGCCTAAGTGATGGAGCACTTGTGACAGCGCTGCTTGCCCGACTTGATCTTCCCATCCTTCCCCTGGTCTATCTGTTTGCGTACAGATTCTGCCGAAGAACGAGAACGCATTAAAACTCATCCAGGCCCAAAACGTAAGTCGTTAAAAACGATTTACCGGCGAGAGTCCTTTTATCTATGGCCGATAAAGCATCGCAGAGTTCCCTCACGAGCGCGACGTCAGGATTCAGTCCGGAAGCCCAGATCATCAGCATTCGAAAACCGTGCTCCTTGTAACTCGAAGGACCTACGATCGGAGCTTTATCGTCCTTTTCATAAAGCTGCCCTTGCTTCTCAGCGGGAACATCGAGGTACGAATAGCGTATCGCAAAATCTACGTTAGCTCTCGCTCGTCAAAGAGGCTAAGTCTCTCTATGGTATTATATTGATCGCGCCATTAGCTCCCATTGAAAGCAAAAGAATCTCCGTGTATCGCGACGATGTGCAAAATCGTATCCACGCACGGTCAATGGGCCGTGGGAGATACTCGTCGCCGGTAACGAGACTTTGGCGCAACAAGTTCTCGATGAAACTAATTTCCGGATCGGGGTTGCAATTTACCGGTATACTGGTGCTCGATGGCCTTTATCTGTTCGCGAGTGAAGGCCCAATGGAGCGCCAGCCTTTTCCAGTCCTCGGGACCTAGCTGCTTGTAGGCCAATTTCCAGAGAACGGAGCGCAATTGCTCCGGAAGACCACCGTTGTTGCTGGACACGCTTCCCCCGCGCGATCCTTCCCTCCATCGTCTACGCGCCGGGGTTAATTCCCGAACCTCTTTGTCCGATGTCGAGTGTTCCTAGAGCGGAACATTCGAGACCGTGGGAATAGTCTCTCCCGTCAGGCGAAAGACCCTCCTCGAATCGTCGCGAAAGTAGGCTCGATTAATATTAGCAAGGTGCACCTACCGGCGTCGGATAATCCAATCTTGCGGTTTTAATTATCATGTCGACTATGGCCGTGAAGCTGCCCCTCGCCGCTATGTAAAGTGGCGTTCTGCCGCTCTGCAAACATCGGGATAACTTTGGTTTAACTTTATTGCCGAGTTTACCACCGCCATCCACTTGTGCGTCTTCTCTATCGCCTTTGCGCCGCCCCTCGGCTCGCCTCGACCCAACCCCTTTCTACAGCTCATTCCTGGTTTCCGCGGTTATGCCCGACCTTTCTACAAACAACTCCGCTTATTCACCGCGGTTTGACTCGGTTCGTTCCGATATAGACCCGCTTCGGTGCAGAGGACGGTCGTTAACGTACGAATCCACGCTTGGGATTAAGAACGACGATTAGGCCTGCAGCGGTCTATCGCCGCAGAGTGATATCCCATCGTTAACTTCGCAATCTCGTCACGCGAGGTTGAGTTGGGCTAATCCCGCGCAATGCTAATTCGCGAGCGACGTTAGTCCGCTCAGCCGAGAACGCGAAAGAACCGTTTTTTTGCGAGCCGGATATCAAATACAAATTGTAAGTCGAAGAAAATGCGGGATGCGCTGTATCGATCTACTATAATAAAGCGTCCTTACGTTATGGTTTCGAATAGGCCCTTAATGCGATTACGGAAGCAATCTCTTTGTAAGTATCCTCAAGGAAAGCAAAGAAAGAAGAGGAGAAGGTGTACGGTCGGTGTTCACCTGTTCTCTTTGCTCGATATTCGCACCTGCCGCTAGCAAGAATTCGCAAATCTCGGTGTGTCCCATTTCGGCGGCGATGTGTATCGGCGATTGAAGTCTCTGAAAGACGATCGAATCACGGGCAAGTGAATACGGAACAACGCGACCAGCGTGCGTAATCGGGGTACCTACCATATTCAGGCAATTGAGATCCACCCCCTTTTTAATTAATATCTCTACCGTCTCTACCTCGTTGCTTTGACAAGCCAAGTGCAAAGGCGTATTTCCGTCCTGCAATAAAATTATTATAGGATTCCTGCGGGCTCCTGGGATGCGCGTCCCCGTACCTTGCATTGCTTGTTTAGCGCTGCGCCGTGCTGTATCATGGAGTCCAGTATTCCTTTACACCCTTGACTCGCTGCCACGTGCAAAGGTGTGAAGCCCATCTGAAAGCAGACTTTGTCCTTTAGTAATAACATCCCCGAGGGACACGATCGATAATGCTCTCCTACCGTCGTTATCAAAGCTGTTTCTTTTACGAAGCGCGATAAGTACCTAGCGAAAGCAATAACCGCGGAGAACGTTGTTGATCATTTACGGTCCGCTATATCGATCGCTAAGGCTTTTATAGCCGGTCACGATAATAGGACAACCGGCAGGAAGTTCGACGCAAAACGGAGCATTATCCTCGACGAGTTCGATCGCTTACGTGATCGTCCAATTCCGTATTTGCCCCGGCTTTCAACAGCAGTTGAGCTATCCCCGTGTGCCTGGTCCTCGTCGCCACGTGGAGAGGAGTGTTTCCTTCGTTGTCCTGTGCATCGACGTTAACGCTCAATCCTATCAGCACTTCGACCGCTTCCAAATGTCCCTCTTCGCACGCACAGTGCATCGCTGTCTGACCTTTCTGCAAACCAGGTTCTGCTATGCGCATTTTTCACCAATTTATGCACGAATCTTCCCACGAGCTCTCGCGTCCTCGATTCAGGGTGGAAGTATAGGAGTCGAGAAGAGGCTTGTTTATTACCTCATGGAAAGTGGTGTAGGGTTTAATTTGATGGAAAAATAAGGATGGCGGGATATCGCGTGGCAAGTGTATCCGTGAAACTCTGTCCAAGAACATCCGCAAGGTTTACGTTGTTGATACACTCCTTGGAGATTTTACTCGTTTCACGATAAGGAGCTAACATATAGCTAACATCGGAGACCCAGTTTCCAGGATCTAAATTGGGAGAGAAAGGGGCGCTGCCTGACCTACCCTCGGCTCATATACGCCCTACGTTTAGAAATTTAAATCTCTCTTTCCTCGCGGAAATATAGTTCGAAAGCGAACGATGAGAATTAGTTGTGCACATAACGTATCGTTCGGAGCGTTCGATCTTGAGAGAATCTCGAGAATATACTCTTCTGTTAATTCTCAGAGGTCTTCCGATAAACGGGTAACGTCGTTCAAATAATGGCAGGTCAACGTTTAGTCCCGCCTCCCGAAAGAATCCATCTTCACGTACCTCCAAGGGAAGATCTAGAATTATTATGCGGCAGCACGCGCAGGCATAATCAACCATTTTATTTCAATCGCGTTCGATGGATACGGACGAATCGAATCGCATCTACTTCAAGATCTTTCGTCCTTAATTCATACTGTCGTAGGTACGGCTCGTTCGTCGTATGACGTAAAGCAGATTCTGCAGTTTCGTCTCGAGTAATGCTCTAGCAGGTAATCACGTATCTTTGCCAGGCACAGCGAGTGCTCTTCTCATTGACGCGCCTGCTCTTTAATCGCAATCGAGCGCAGTGTCGAGACATCGGAACTGCATCCGATTCGTACATCTCCAAAGTAAGCCAACTCATCGGTGAATTTGAAAAAGGATGAAAGGCAGGAGAGCCGGAGGATGAGAATAAGAATGAATTCCCAAAATGCTCGCAAGGGATCGTTCGAAATATCGTTCGCGAATGAGAATAAGAGTACTCGGATACGTTACCTTGTCGGTAGCATCGAGCTCGACTCGAGGAATGCCAGCGAGGGCGGTTATCACGGTCGGATGACCGGCAATCGCGGCATGGTGAAGTGCAGTTGCCCCGGTGCAATCGGTGGCGTCGCCGCACAGCGATTCCACGGCTTCCGCTAAATACTCAACGACGCCCACGTTACCGCCACGAGCTCCGCACATTAAGAGGGTGCATTGTTTCTGCGACAAAGAAACCTCTGGAAGCCTGTAACGGCCTCTTGCCGAACAAATGTTGTCTCGATAAGAAAAGGAACGATGACGGGGAAGCGAACCGAGCTTTGAAAGCATAGCAAACGCGTACCAGTTATACGCGCAAGTCGGTTTCATAAACTATACGGAGTTGCGTTACTCGAGGCTTGCTTTCGATTCGATGAAGGTATCGTTACCGACGGAAAGACTTGAACAAATGAGATGTGGAAGATAAAAAAAATCAAATGGTTTTCTTCTCGGCCACGATAATGTACGGTCGAGTTAAAGACCAACCTGCCAATCGAAAAGCGATCTTGATCGGTCCACGAAGGGACTTGTTTAGCGGGGAATGAGCTTGCATCGATATTTGCACACTATTCGTTTCAATTTCACCAAGTACTTGCTCAGCGTTTTACTTGTCTTTTTTTCGTAAACGACATTCCCGTGGGTCAACGAGTTTCCCAACTTCTGCCCCCTCCCCCCCCCCCCCATTTTTACGTCTCGCATGTACCCAACGCGATAGACTCGGCCGGACCTTGATTGAACGTTCCATCGGTATCTCTTGGACCAACTTTATACCCGTGTATTCTTCAGAAGCCAATAACCGACGTAAGCGCGACCGTGCAAAACGCGGCATCCATCTATTGATTATCTCGATCGTAAGTCGTACCTTATTAACGGCGGATACGTTTGCTCCGGCGTTGATCAGCATTTTCACCGCGTCCCTGTGTCCGTGCCAGGCTGCCATGTGTAATGGCCGCATGCCGAACTTTAAGAAAATACATTCGATTAAATCGCGGTATTGGGTCGGAGAACCGAGCGCATCGGCTATACGTGCAGTTGTAATCGTGTGCAAAGCCCTAGAGTGTAGTAACGCGATATCTGTGCGAGCATTTCGATAGCGGAATTTCCGTTATTTCACCGATTTCAATGATATTCGCACTCGTCCGTTCCGGTACACTGATACTGCACTTAAACGATACTCCGATATAAGTATTTTCAAACATTCGTTTTATCGGTAAGTCCTCCGCATTCGCAATAGTTTCGGTTTCGATCATTTGTACCGGGATCAAGCGAGAAACGATAATAAAGATTCTGATAAGCTCGTTTTGATTTGCTCGATATCTGTGCCGGTGCACTGTGCGTCGTAACTTTACGTCGACGAGTAAGTTTTCAGATTTGTATCTGGGTTACGAAGTTTTAATTGGAACTCGCCCCGTCGAGCGACGTTTGCCATCGGAAGTGTTAAGGAAATATTTTCCTCGAAGGGGCAAGATATAAATTACCTTATCTCTCGCTTCGATGTCGCTTTTGGCTTGTATCAGCATCTCGATAATCTCGGTGTTTCCTCTCGATGCAGCCCAATGAATCGGTGCTCGGCCATACTGAATTTCAAATACCAGACGATATCGCTGTTTAGCCGTTTAACATTTCGACCTACATTCGTATGCATCAAGTTCGTTGGGTGTAAACATAATCGCGAGAGTAACGCAGAGTCGATGTTCCCTTATTGAATTTTAATCGTATCGCAACAGTCTGGCGGATGAAATTTCTAGGGGCTGCTTTTCCTCGGTCGATGGCCGACGGGAGCATCTCCATTTAAAAATACAAGCTCGTCAGGGGGGTGCGGCTCGGGTGCAAGTATGAGAAACAATAGGCGGTAAAAGGATCCCTTTGTGGTCAGCCGAGTCGGTTTGTACGGTCGGTGGTAATCGTATAATATAATCAGTTTCGAAATCGATTCGCCGTGGCTTACCGAGTTTTGCGAATCGTTTTCCATCGGGAAGCAAAGTTAACGTTGCTCTGTACTCACATTGTTCCTCGAATTTACGTCGACGGTCTCCTTGAGCACTTTTCGAACGGTATCGGCCTCGTTCTTTATCACAGCCTCGTGTAACAGGAGATCGTTCCTAAGAACTTACATAAATACATCTGGTCGATTAAAAGCGGAAGCAGATCCACGTTCGGCCACGTAAATACACGGGAGAACGAACGAAGCTACATAGGGTGGTGAATAAAGCTCGCTGAATGCGTCTTTATTTATCCGAGCTTTGACGATTTATTCGCGATGCTGTCAAAGCCTTTTCTTTTTCATAATCCGGCACTGGCCGTATCGATCGAGCCGCCAATTCCGGCGTAAAAAGAGTGGCCCCGAATGAAATGTCAAAGTATATCCTGGGGCTAATTAATGCAACACACGTGCTGGATTTAAAAGATCCTCGGGCAATTCCTAAACGACTCGACTCAATTATGTTAATGTAGTTTGCCCAAGGTTGAAGATTCAAAGCGATCCTCTCGCGGCGTGGCTGCGAAGCATTCGGGTAGGAGGATTTAACTGAAAATATTTGCGGGACGACGATATGCGGGCTGCATTTTGGAGAAGCAATCGGTGCTGGGGCTAGTCAGGAGGGATACGAAGGTATACGGATTTCTTTACTTACTTCGAGCGGTCTTTTGATTCAGCGCTTCGTCCTCTATCGCCTCGCTGATGTTCACGGGGGGTGGGCTCTTCGCCTTCGTTATATTGAATTCTTCTTTATCCGTCATCTTTCTCAGGCCGATATCTTAAGGTTCACATTGTCCTCGGCGCGACGAACGTTTTCCGAGTCGCTCAATGATCGTAAATACGCTCTGTCTGGACGACCATGCGATTATTCGAGGCCTGGAAAGGGAGTTGTCCGGTTGGCAAAAGGGGGGTGTAGCCGGTGGTCTTGATGCATCGATTACTCGAGAGCGTATCCTCCGAAAATAAACCGGAGAATTCAGCGTACACGTTCAGCAGCCAATTTGTTGTTACGTTAGTTGCAGTTCGGAATTATTCCCCGCGTGGCGCGAGTTATGATCAAGTTGTCAAATTAACGTACAGCAATGTGCCAAACGCAATTTTGTGTCTCTGTGTCGTAGAATTTTGAGAGGCGATTCATTGGAAATCTTCCATTGCGTTGATATTATATTCGATTAATTGTGGAGGTTAATTAGAAACTTCGAGAGGGCAGAATGTCTTCGGAATAAAGTGTTTAAGAAGGTTTAGCGAGAACGAATTCAATATGGGTCACGGCAGCGGTAATCTTGGAATAGAGCTTTCCATTCCCCTCTTTGTTTGACGCATTAAATATTTTCGCGTTTCGCTCTCTTCGCTCCTTACACACCCACATTGTCGAACATTCAAAGCGCGTGTCGCAATTCCAAACGAAGAATTTGATTAAACATCCGAGATTTCCAAATGTCAGGCTCCGTTGCGACAATCAAAGCGTTCGTTTTTTCGGCCCAATTTCGGTTTGGGAGGTGACACCATTCACGATTCTATGCACGGTTGAATTGAAGTATGGGCTGCAATAATAACGGATGCTTTAAACGAGTGTGTAGCATCACGCTTATGCGTACAAAATATACGATGAAAAGCTCATTGAACAAAAACGTTTGTAATGGAATACTGGAATAGAATATGGAGATTATTTATACGAATCCATTAAATAAAGGAACAGCCATGGTACTTTAGGCCTGAGATCAAGGCCTTCCTATCCGTCTCCAAAGAAGATTTTCTTGTCCAAGACATTTTCTTGCATCTAATCGTTTGAACGGAGCATGGAAAGTTTGAAGCCTGAAAAATCGTGTAGGCACGAGAGTGAAATAAAAAATCTTGAAGGATTATCACCGTCTTCGTCAAAGTTGATACCAAAGTACCAAAGTTTGCGCATTCGCAATTATTTTTACACAATTACTTTAATTCGAGTCTTATTAGATCCGTCGAAAAATGAAATATTTTAGGCGATATCTCGACTCCATAGATAACCAACTGGTTCGTATTCTCCATTACCGTGGATGTTTGAATAAGGATTTGAAGGGCTTACCAGGCTGATTTGGAGGGAAATCGGGGTGGTGCTTGACAAACCCGATATAACAAGCCTCTCGATAAGTTTGCAATCTCCGGGCTCGATCTAAGTCCGGGATAATCTTTGGGAAAGTTCGATCGTAACGGAGTGACGGTTCATTAAAACTAAAAACCCGACGGAATGTGTACACATCTGGCAATTTCACGCGGTAAATGAACGGCGCGCATTATCGCTTCGCAAAGCCATTAATCCTTTTGCTTTCATGGCATTTTCACATATACGGTTCTTGTCTCATCCTTTTGACGAAGAATACTTTGGAAGGCGCCACCGTCCGGTGGCCCGGTAAATGTTTTGCGATATTTATAAGAATTGTTTCCTAACGCGGCGTGGCGTGGCGTGGCGTGGCGTGGCGTGGCGTGGCGCTGGCAAGGAGTGGCTAGGAAGAGGAAAGAGTTGGCGTGTGCACGCGTCGCAGGAGAGGCGCTAAAAATAAATGCGAGGCGCCGCTTCCAGGGAGACGCGCCGATCCATTTTCATTTTTCAATTTAGAGTACACTACTCCGACCCGCCATATAGATATGCGAACGCTCTTGTCGTTCGAGACGCGTTCCAACTCCTGTTATATCGCCAAAGAAAATATTTCTCATGAATTTGACGGGCTCGCGATAAGTTGTCCCAAGGAATCTACCGATAGCCTCACGATGTTCGGCAAAACTCTCTCTCTCTCTCTCTCTCTCCCTCTCTTTAAAGCCTTCGGGAGAAACTAGCCTTTGTATTGTTATCCGACATATGCGTGTTTAAATATGTCTACCTCTACGAGGGTTTTATTCGTTAATACCCGATAAGAAACCCGAAACGTTATTTTATGCAGATGTCCGTCGGTGCAGATCATTATGCGGCGCCTCTCGAATACCGAGAGCAGGTTTAAAAGCGAATGGTATAAACGCGTCGAATAGGACGCAGGATGGGAAGGTAAGGAACGTCGGGATTCGCGTCACTCGATACGCGAAACGTTTCACCAGCGCAACGACTTTTTTCGGAATCGATCTCTATCGTTCTTTAATTTTACGAGATCGAGGAAGTCGTTTATTCTCGAGTCAAACCGATTCCTTGACAGTAGTTTGCTGCTGAAAGCATCGAAGGTTTGAAATTTCCTTCGCCCTTTCTCTTTGATTTTACAACCATCATTACCCGATGGCAAAATCGCAAGATTAAAGCGGGAAAAGCGGGGATAGCCTGGGTTCGTGCGCGATCAATTATGGCGGCCAAATAAACTCTTTTCGTACCGAGTAGTTTTCCAAATGGTGCATGGAAAGTTCCTCGCGCTTTGCCGATAATTCAAGCGATACTCGACTCCAGGATATTCCGAAGTACTCGTATCGGTGTATTCGCTTATTTCGCATGCAAAAACGAGGTGGACGCGTCGCAAATCGCTGCTTCCAACGATATCAACGATCCGTCGTTACGATGCACGTACCGTCGGATTATTTTGCTCCACGTTCAACGCCGAATGTTAATGCCGGCTTGGCTACGCGAATGGATTTATGCGTAAAACCCACATTCTTGACCGATCGAGATTTCCGCGCAAATATCCTTCCTCTTCTGCAATCGACATCGTGCTATCGTTAATCCTGGAGATATTCGTCGACGTTTGGCACCCTTTCGAACCACAACGGTCGACTTTTTTTGATTATTTTTGTAACATATGCACGGCTAGCTTTTTAGAGCTAGAAATCAGATATGCAAACTCGTGCTGCGCGGTTGGAAATACTTTATAATGTTTCCACTATCTTTTATCGTTCGTTGGCCGTGTAGATCCGATCGCTTTATTTTTTTCCAGCCGAGTTTCGCCGATGAGCGATATTTTTCGAGCTACGAATACTTACCGCAGGGATATCTCCTAAGTCTTTAACGAACCCCAAAAAGGTGGGCTGCTGCGCTGGCGCGGTAAAGTGCGCCCAATTCTGCGGAACGAATGTCAAGGATGCTCCGCGATGAACGATTTACGAGTACATTTTGGGAGCTACCGTTGAGAGCAGGAAGTCTTATCGTATCTCGCGCCATGAATCACGATTATTTTATTCTTTTCGTCCGACACGTTAATATTTCGTCGCGATTGGAAATGCACAACCAATTGTTTCTCCATCGAGACGGACCCGAGGACTACGTCTCTACGTTGTACGTTGCGCGTATTCAAGTAACGCGCGTGTTAAAAAATTCAACCGTCCTCGTTGGACCAAGGTGGAAAAGGGGAAACCCTGGCAGATATTAAAACGGCACAATATCTTTTCTTAAAACACGAACGTTTTGAAACGTCGTGGTCGACGGCGCAGTCTAATTGCAGCGAAGCGTATAGACGGAGCTATAGGCAAATATGAACGGACGTGCGGCGGTAGTGCGTATAGGACTTGCAAAAATAAAGTACGACCCCGTTTTCCCCCGGCAGTCACGCGACCATCTCCTTCGTATGCGAGATCGAATGATTTTTTTTCCATATGCGGTCGAATCGTGGCGATAAATAATACGGATAAGCGATCGTAGAAGCACGTCGAGCACGTGGGGCGAGAAATTTTTAGACCACGAAGGGGTCGTTGAGACAAATCTGTGGCACGGAGTCTCGGAATGTTACCTCCGCCAAGGATTGTCCCAAGTCACGATACCCTCCGATAGCCGCCCGGGTTGCAAAACGATGACAAATAACATCCCCCTTTTTATCGCCTCGCACCAGCCCGAGCAGTATCGTGTTTCGTACGTCTGTACGTTCGCAAATTTTCAAAGCGATAGATCGGATGCACGTTCGAGTATCTCACGCTATTTCCCGTTAATTTAAACCTGGAAGAATCTATTTCCAGTTTAAGGCGCAAAGCTAATCGGGGGTCCGTATACGCCAAGGCACCGTGGGACAATGTCAGGCCCGGCTCGGTCACGCTGTCGTTCGCCAATTACCCTCGAATCGTCGTCCGAGCGATCGACCACTTTCTCCCGCAGCTCCTTTCGATCGATGCTAAGCGCGTGGCTCGACGAAAATTTGACTCACGTACCACCATCGGTCCCCTGGCTCGTCCTTTAGCGCGCACCTCGTTCCTCGATCCCTCGCCTTAGTTTCGCGAAAGGGCTCGCGCCGAGAGGAGCGAATCGGGGGATCGAATCGGAGAAAGGCGCGACGTTCCGCCTCGACCTGCAGGACGAAAGGTTGGCCGAGGTTTACGGAAGGAAGCCCGGCATGCTACTGCCCGAATCAAGCCCGTTTCGCCCCCCAGTTGGCCCATTATCAGGTCGACGGCAGCGCAGCCACGTGGTGGTTTCGCCCACTATCACGTGCGCCCTTACGGGAGGCAGGAAGTCGAATTTAACCACGTCTTACCCGCTGCTCGGGATCTATTTTCCGCCCTACGTATATCTCCGTCAAATCTTCGCGTCGTGACATTTCTTTCCCGGATGTTACTCGATGCGCAGGAATAAACGAGATGTTGACGATTATCCGGGACGTCCTTCGATAACGGATCAAAGTTGAGGCTTCCGCGGGAGGATCGAGGGGCGAGTAGAATTGGAGCCAGGTTTTCCACCTGCCGCGCCACGTTTGATAGGCAAAACAAGTAAGTTACTCCATCCAACGGCAATTACGCTTCGTCGTGCGCTACCAAAACGTTCGTTAGCCTTCTCGCGTTTTACGAATGGGATACGTGGCGTCCAATCCTGAGGTCTCGACTCGGACCAGAGCAAGAATTTACTTCTCTTCCATCCGACACTTGTAAAGTATATCGAGATCCGTGCTTGACATTTCCAGCGCTTATTTACTCGCTGGATTTCTCTAAGCGATAATTAATATCGACGATTCTTCGCCGCAGGACAGGTTTCGATACGTTGGTACCGAAAACGAGAAAACATTGTGACGCGAGGGGCAATCGCGTTTCATGTACCGAATAATTTTTTTTTCAGCGCCCTAGGGCTGTACCTGGAAGGTAGCGGATTCGAAATATATTATTTATCAAAGATCGGTGAATATAGAAAGGTTACTTTGGAGTAAGCGCGGCATTACCTGGCGAAAACGATGCTCCTACCGCGGTCATTTTTTTATACGGTACGCAGGGCTGCGATATCGCCGTTGTTCCCGAGTTTCCGAAGCAAAAGTTGTCTTTCAATGGATTTTGCCTCGATTCGCGCATCTCGTCGGCGCTTAAATTATTCCGGCAACGCGGAGATTTGGCATCAATTTTAAGGGGTGAAAATGGCGTAATCTACGTTAATGCAATGAACGGTGGGAAACATTTCACGCCAGATTTCTCGGGAATTCGCTATAATTTTCAACTCCGTACCTTTCGCAAGACAGTAGAATTTAATATCGGTTAATTTCCCCGGGTATTAAAGCCGCCGGCAGTGGCCTTATCTCCTATAAAATTCACCAAGTATAATTTCTTTAGGAACGGCACATTTCTCCGGGAAGCGTATTACGGTATTTGACAATTCGATATTCTCGTAACTCTTTGTACGATGAGCGTTACCCCGCGATACGGGGGCATTTTATCGGGGTCCGTTTGTTCCGTATTTCCGTAAAATCCCCACTTATATTCCTTTCGTTCGTTTGGCGGTTTCCCGAAATTCAATTCCGGAATACGAAATGCGTGCCTCTGTACCGCGTCGAACGCAAATTTCAAAAGTATAATGTACGTATGAAACCACGTTCCTCGTCAAAAGCCAGCTGCGATATGTGGACGATACGAGAATGGAACACGGAAATGAAAAATAAAGGGCTAGATTTGCAAAGGGTCTGCGCTAATATCAAATTTGAGGAAAGTCACTGGACGCTTCGATCGTATTTAGGAGCACGACAAACGCTTGTTTTTCTACATGCATATTCGACCAACAGTTTTCCGATATTTTACAACCCGCTTTCAGAGTCGTATACCGCGGGAAAGTGGAGAAGCGATCCACGAAAGTTGAATTTTTGCGAGACAACCCTCCGCTCGCTCCTAGCGATTTATCGCCCCAACGTGCAGGTGCCCTAGGATAAATCTAGTTTCCTCGCATTGCCCTCCGTTCTCAAAACTTCCTCTGCCGCATCATTCTTCCGATCGGCCGAACACAACGTGGAAATGTAATTAGCCCATTATCGTTTAAGTATACGTCTTTATTCGAAGTAAAAGCTGTCTCCCTTTCCCCTTCTCTCTTGCGAACGACGGACGACCTGTATCGATAGCTTTGTCACTTTCCCCGCAACGCCTCGAATATTAAGAGCGCAAAAAGTTCTCGAGCGATCCTTCCTCAAAAATGTCGTCTATCCGCGGTACGTGGCTATTCGTACCTCGAATTCTTTGAACGTTAAGGGCGGCCTTTAACTCGTGTAACTCGATCTGAAAAAAAGTGTAAATTCATCGACGTTATCGTTAACTCTCATGGGGGCATCGATCTTCCGATATGATCTATTCACCGTCTTTCGTAGTCGGTTGTACTCTTCATCGTATACTCTTGGTCCGCTTTTTCGATAACCAGGTACCTCTTTGGTTCCGTGAAGAATCAAAGCAAATTTGCCTATTGTACCGTTGTTCCACTCGGGCCCGACCTGAAAAGGTGATAATAAACCCCGGAGCCTATAGCTGATGCTACAGCGGAAAACGTATCGTTGAACCTTCCACGGAATTTTATTCGATACACGAACAAACGCGTTGTGCAACGAAAATATTATTTTGTACGCGAAGAAGAACAGAGTCAATTTTCTCCAGCTCTTCAAACGTACGTAAACATTTACGATTTAAGAACTCAACGTTTTGGTCAACGTTTAACGGAGAGAGAAATAAGAAGAGCATTCACCTCGTCCAGTATGTCCAGCGTCCACGGACCGCGAGGATCCTCTCCCCAGGATGCAACCGACATGAACTTCCATCCCGCAAAGCCAGCGGCAGAGTCGTCCAGTTTCCTAGGCCTCAATATTTGCACCCTCGTGCCTAAAATTGGAAGGATCCATTGCCCGATCGTGTCACGCGAATATCCTCCACACATTTCTTTTGCATCCAAGTATTTTCTAAGAACGTTATGGTGCGTGGTTGCGACCAGCCAACAAAATTTCATACGGATATTCGATTCGTCGACGAAAGAAATTTTCATTTTTCCCTGAAGCCACATCGGAAAAAAATCCTGTATAGAGTTGCGCAAAATATGGGGATTTCGGAGCATTCGGAGCAAGTTTGAAATTCGCTAGTTTCGATATTAGCAGCGAAGCGGAAAATATCGAGGGGCATTTTTCGAGTATCACGATTACATTCGCTCGGTATACTTTGAAGCGCTTCGCTGTATTCCCGATATTTTCCAATATTTCGTTGCACGAACCACCGATTATTAACATAACGCCAGACTGCGAATGGAGGCGGAATTAATGGTACGAAACGTAGCAGCCGGTGCGAGGGGACGTTCCTTTTTGGCCATCTTTTTCTCATCTTCTCTTGCACCGTATACCCCGCGAGGGAAGCGCAGCCATAACCGTAGAAGCTGGTACGTACATTCACGATACAGCCCTTGCCTTAGCAGTACAATTGCCGTAATCCGAAAAGTATCCCGAAAATATCCAGATGCAGGCAGAAAATCCTTTGCGACGTACTTTCTATCTTTGCTTCGCTCGAAAACTTTTTTGATCGACGTAATAGTGATCGATCGTCTGGTCGCCGCGATGGGCTACTTCGGGCGCCCTTTCGTCGCAAAGATTCGTCGTTTATAGCGCGGAATCGAATTCCCTCGAGGGCGGTTTGCCTGTAATTATCGTATTTTTACGAGGTGCAAAGGCCTTTCATCCCGTAATAGTCGCTTGTTTTCTTGGCGATCGGTGATATGGAAACGAGGCTAAATCGAATGCTGTCGGGCGCATCTTCTCGTTCCGCGAAAATATTTCCTCTTCGAGCTCTCCATCGCGGTTAGCTCGTGCGCCGCATTTTCTTTCGGTCCGTCTTATCCGATAGAAGCTGGCGGAGGATATAGAATCGGCTCCGGTGACGTGGAAAACGTACGGTCGAAGGTGCAGCCAAATGCGTCCGCGAGGAATGCAAGGAAGATTCTGTGCGAGGATCACATCCGTTCTGCTACACGCCGAGAGACCTCTCCGCCGTGAGTTACTTTTACCAAGGACGCATCCGGTGTACGCCGAACGTATCCTCGATCGTATTCCTCGCAAGCTGCCTCGTTCCCTCGGAAAATCTCGAAGGGCAGCGTGCCTCGGATAACGCGCGTTTACGAGCGCGCGCAAGAGAGGAAAATGCTCGAGAATTATAGAAAATTTACGATAATTGACAATTATCGGGAACAACCGAAAACAACCGGACTTCGAAGTCCTTCTTTTTACCCTCCATTTTGGGATTCTGCAAGGATCGTCGAAGACGTGCCGAATATGGATACGATGATAAAAGAACGTACATCTTAGACTTGATTCGAATGCGTTTCGCTCCAAGTTTCCTCCTTTTAAAAATTCTCGTACGCACCCTCGTTTCATTTTTTGCCGAACTACGGCGAACCAAGCAACGTACGAGCTTTGCTCCGATTGTTACCAAACTCGGGCGTTGTTGCGCGAGAAGGTATTAGCGATTAAGCTCCCGCGTTGCTGCCGCGCGCATGTGGGCGAAATTGATTTCGATCCAGGAGGAACGGTCGAGAATGACGAGTTCGTACCTGAGGGTGCGGTTAGATGCATCCGGAGAGCTCCTCGGAGACTGTACTCGAGATTCGCCTCCACCTCTACGTGCTCCAAAAAGGATACTTCGACTCCGGCCCTTCGACATCCGTTGGCGGCCGAGAATCGCAACCGCCTCGAATTTCCATAAATCAGGCTTGCGTCGGTTCTGAAGCGGGAAACGGTTTTTCAAAGGTCTTATACATTTACGCGTTGCTCAGCTCTCTTAGAACAGCTTAAAAAATTGAAAACCGTTCCGGATAGATCTGTGTCGTTGAAGTGAAATCGGTAAAGCTTACGGAGTGTGCCGATATCGTTCCTCTCTCATTGCCGCGCATTTCTTTATGTTCCGTTGGTATATATCGCGTAGATTGGTAATGGAAGAGAGATTGGACGTAGGTATGAAAAGGAAGAATGTAAAATGGAGGGAAATACGCGGAAAGAAAGGGCGGTGCGCAAGAGTGGTGGCCATAGGAGTAAATTATCCAGGTCAACGTTACGAGGGACGCCTCTTAACGAGATTAGGGAACATTTTCGAGCGTGTCGTGGCATTCCGGTACATGTTTATTTCATGGTGCAGAGTACGGGGAGTTTTAGGGCACGCCGAATGCTGCTTTCATCTTCCTTACAAGGGCGAATCTCCACCGGAAGCGTACGAAAAATCGTCGAGATGTTCCACTTTTCCAACTGCCAGCCTAGTGGCTTAACGAATGGGTCGAGGGCTCTCTTGGCTTTGCTGAATTTAACGACGTAAACTCACCGCGCTTTGCTGCGCCCCGAGAGGGGACTTTAACCGAGGGAAGTATCGCCCACGGCTTGGAAAAAAGTTGAAAGCTCAAAGGGACCTCGATGGATCGAGTTTGCCCCCCAAAAAAGGAACGACGCGGCTCAAATTATCCCCGAATCCTGGAGCCTTCTCCGCTATCCGGTCCTCGCTTCCGGTCGTTGCGAGTCACGGTGCTAATCGGTCGATGACCGATCGAAAACTCGTTCGCGAGGATCGTACTCACAGCGGCTCGGCGGTTATTCTGCAAATGCGCTTCTGCGGCACGGTCGTCCAATTGTGACCGGCAGTTACCAGGGCGTACGCGTTCATGAGCCCAAAGCCAAAGCGCGAGTTGAACCAAAATCCAGCAGCATTTTTAAACCAGCCTGGATTCTCCCTGCAAGTTGATGCAATTACGAGTGTCGCCGGGAGAAAAAGAATGGTCGGAGTGAGTGGAGGCCGCGAGCACGTTTTGCGAAACGTGCCGGCTAATGCCGAATAATTCTTTCGCGCGCTCGGAGGAAGGACCGAGAGTATATTCCTCTCCGGAGCTGAGAGCGCCGACTTAACTCTTTCCAGTCATACGCCATTAATTCGTCTCGTTCGCAAATACGCTTTTACATCGCTCCTTAACGTTTCGCTCCCGAAGAAGACTCGGCGTCGTATCGAAACGTGGGGTACTATCGGTTCCGGTCAATGAAAGCGCGGCCTGGATCCAGAACGGAGGAAAACTCTGCACATATTTCGTACATGCCGCGCGATTCTATTGCCATTCGTTCAGGATGGTTTTTGCCTCGCGCACTACCGTCGACGGGTGCATTGGCAAAATTGACGCGTACGAGTGACAAACGGCGGTAAGAGACTCGTATTGCGCGACGGCCCAGTATTTTCTACAAGGGAGAGAATGGAGCGTTACTCTTCGCTTGGTGCGCCGTTGGCGATACAATCGCGCAATCAACCGACCGAATTGGAGATCCGGCGCGCTTTTGGTCAACGCGAATATCGCTCAAATTTCCGAATAAACACCATCGGCCGAATTTACGTCGACTCTAACTCGGCGTTATTTCCCGATCGACCACGACCTTTTTGGCTCCGATACGGTCTCTCGTATACATCGCTCAAGATGTCAACCAGGCGGCAATATCAATGGCAAATTCGGATCAATGGCGCGTCGAGAAGAAACCTGACGCCCGTGGAAAGGTAAGTTAAAGCGACTTACACGAGCGGAATGTATTCCGATGTCCAGACCACGAGATGCTGAACGTCTCTCCACGTCAGGTCCTTGCTTTGGAAAATAACGTGGATCGTTAGAGATGCCTTATAGCTCGTGCCCGAATCATCGCGCGATGCGTCTCATCGCGCTTCGAATACGCGTTTCGCAAAGATATTGCTCGCGTTCCGGGTTCGCGGTAGTATCGAGGAGCAGCGCTTGGATCGCACGAGACTCGTTGCCTCGTATCCGAATTCTCCTACGCTAGGACAGCGAGCGGCGTGATTCGGAGGGAAAATAAAAATGACGAAAGAGTAGACATTCGCGCATCATTTTGCGCCCGAAGTCCTACGGAAGGACGGTGGCGGCGAGACGCGATCGAGATGAGATTAGGGCGCCGAAGTTGGAAGGGACGTTGTCGGGAGAAGGAACGGCGGAAGACGTTCGTACTTTACTTGCAAAGCCAGGGCCAATATCCCCGCGGCTAATGGGGCAGAAGCCGAAGTGCCGGTGTGCCTCGTGGTGCAGGTGTTTTTCAGATCCGTCGTTGCCTGAAAACCGGAAATGGGAGCTATTCAATTATTCCGCATCCCGCAAGCTTCGTTCGATTTCTCGAGTACACGGTACGTACATCGATGAGCATTTCCAAAGGACTCGTCTTTTACGCCGCGTAGATTTATCTTCTCGGCGGAAAAATATTGCGGGACACGGCGTAAGTATGGACGACGTAAATAATAAAAATCTTTGAGCTCGCGCAACTATTAAACGTTCGAACGCTTTCTTATTTCTTATCGAACGCTCAATAATCGTCCTGCGATTTTTCTCCTTTCTCTTTCTCCGCAAGACTGGCCATTGTATAAACCGACGGGCGATCCAAGGCCAAAGGACGACGTATTCTAATCCGTTTCGATATGGCCCGATGCTTTGTACGGGAGAATTTTGAATCGGTCGCAAAATCTGGGTCGCGCAAAATTGGGCAAAGCATAAAGTATGTGTTGGATCGTGGGTGAACGCTTACTATCATCTGGTCGTGATAGGCACCGCTGCTGTAAGTCGTTGCCAGAGTGGCGGGGCATATTTCCCCATACCAGGGAAACCTTCCGGTTTGGCTGGCCGATCCAACGGCCACGGTGTAAACGCTGCCCACGTAACCGTCGCATCCACAGTCGTCGGATTTCGGGCCACCGTTGCCGGAAGCCCACACGTATATGTTCCCTTTGCCGTCGCGGCCCTGCATCATTATTGCAGCTCGTATAACGCTCGCTCGCTCCTCTATTTCTCGCGCGTAGCCGCGAATCGTACTCTCGAACACAAAATTGGCTCGTAACTGGCGTCTTATCCAGCATTCACGGCTAACGTCGTTTAATCGAGTACCCACTTTTTCGAGTGGCTTCAAAATCGTCGGATTTACGGCATACATTTGAAACGGAATACGAGCGAGAGATGGCCGCAAACTTATCGCCGGCCTAGCTCCGTGCAAGTTCGATATCGCGAAAGTACCTGATCGATACCGCGTTGGAGGGCCTCCGCGGCGAGTCTTCCGGGCGCCTCCAAGCTCTTTCCATCGTCCGCAGGTCCCCAGGAGGCCGTGTAGACGTCCACCGTATCTTGCGCGTATCCCAAGGCCTCGCCCTCGACCCGGTCGTTGACGAGGCCATCGAGCAGCTTGATGCCGCCTATGGACGCCTCGAAGGCGATGCCGACGCCGCACTTCCGATTGTTCGCCCTCATCGCTATTTCTCCCGCACACCTCGTGCCGTGCCCGTTCATCCCTGAGGAGTTCCATTCCTGAGGCGTCGCGAAAGACTCGTTCCCAAGCGAGCCGATCGCGAGCCCGAGTCCTCCTCGCGAAGAGCCAAAGTGAATCGAGAAAAGATCAACGCTTTGCCCGCGTCGGACAGCTTTGCGCGGTACGCGCTAAACGGGACCTAATTCGGCGATATCAAAACTTTTCGCTTTATCGGCGATACAAAGGACGAGGTATATAAATTAGCGTCGAAGACGGGAGCGGAGAGTTTCCAATATCCGTGGACGAGGGGGTTGGTTTCTTATCGGCTCGATTTATTATTCAAAGTCAGAAGGGGGAAAGTTCCCGACCTCCGAAAGCACTGAAATCGGCTTTTCGCATTCCAAAGATTCTGGCCCGGCACCGGAGAGATCGGCCCGAGCCGAAAGTTTCGCGCCCACGAGTTTCAAACTAATTTCCGGATAGGTGCACTCGTAGCCTACGTTTTAAGTGCGTTACTCGACGAGCCACGGACGTTTTAATCCCTTTGGTTCGGGGCTTACGCGAGGTCGTTCGAGATCGGCCGGATAAACCCAACGGGCGTATCGCGCCGATGATAATCCGAATTTTATGCTCGCCCATATTCGAATATCGGATATATTTATCGCACGATTACGTTTAGGGCCAATATGGGCAAGCGTCGAATATCGGGCATTTTGGAGATTTACCTCGTAAAACGACAAGACCTCCGTTTCGGGATAATGGGAATTGTTTCTGTGTATAGTCAAATATTGGGAAGCAAAAAGGGTTGAAGAGAGATTGAGAAAAAAAAAAAAATAAGAGACGCGATACCGTATTTTTTCGGGGACCTTTTCACTTTTCATCCCCGATGAGTACCTGATATCTCGTAGCGAGGCAGAGGGTCGTTATCCGCATCGTTCACGTCGTAACTGATGTCCGGATCCTGAATAAAAGCGCGGTAAGCGAGTCATCGGATCGATCGAGGTATCGTTTTAGTCGTACGGTTAGCGCCGAGCAGAGGCTGGAAAGCGTTTGTGGGCCACGATGTTGCATAATCGGAAAAAGTTTGACAAAATTGCATTTTGGCCATTCGTGCCCTGCGTATCGATTGAATTCCCATTCTCTTCGCGTCTCTATAGGCGATACGTGCAAACATCTCGTTCCACCATCTGCCGGCGAAGCGGGATACTTTGAGTAAGAAAGGGTTTGATCCACCGACATAGTTGGTTCGTAGGTCGTCGTGGGTATACTCGAGGCCATCGTCGAGGACCGCCACCCTTACGCCACGACCAGTTACCCCCAGTCGATAGAGGGGTAGCACGTTCAAGTCGAGCTTTGGGAGGTCCTTGCTGGTTCTCGTATCTTGCTGCGGCAGTTGATAAGGAAATTCAGCGTATCATAGTCGGATAAAAGTGTCCGCCCGATCGTCGGTACGCCGTCCACGCGGCGGTAGAGAAGCGAGAAAGGGTCGAACCGCTAAGGAGCTTTGGAAAAGGTCCTTGACCATTACGTTACCAGGTACCATTCCTGATCCCACAGTTCGTCGTTGAACATTGGTTTTGAATCTTGGAATCGTCCGAAATCGATCGTGTTCCACGCCGTGTCGTACGAGCCAGGCCGTAGCCGCTTCTCCCTGATCAGCGGCCTCTCCGACTCCAGATACGTTGAAGAGAAACGATCGCGCTTGTGCCTCTCGACGATCTTCTGCCGATCCGCCCACACGATCTTCCACCGGAAAGTAATCAACGATTTAATCATCGATACGGGCGATATTTCAACGACGCGTGGGTAAAAGCGAGCGGAGCAAAGTGCCAACGCGGGTTACGAGCTGGAATATCGTTTAAAAGGGTGGATCGCGTATAAACGTTTACCTTGGCACTCGAATTAAGCGCCTTTGTCAAACGCGGGCCTCCCCTTTTCTCCTGATTTCGCTTGTCATCCTTGAGCCATATATACGTATCCTTGAAACCGAGGACCTAAATCAAAATACTCGGTGGAAATCGATACCTCACGTCAAATCTCCGCTGGAATTTTTCACGATTTAGTACAAAACAGGCGTACACGTATATCGGTTAAAAAGGCGAAATCGAGGCCGACGCGCCATTATTGCATCGCAAACTTCCCGGGAACGCAAAGCTCGTTCCGACCAGCGTAAACGTAATTCTTTCTACGCAAGAAACTCGCGACGTTGCGGCAACGCCTTTCAGAGACCGACATTTTCCCCGGAGGCCGTCTTTCGTCTCGCTGAATTTTAAAATACGCCCAGATATTCTCTAACCCCGGCGGCTCGACGTCCTGCGAGGAAGTCATCTCCCCTGTTTGGAACGGCAGGGAAATTCCGGGAGTATATTTCCCTCATAAAGCCAAGCCGTGCGCGAATTCCGGCCAGATTCGAAAACTCTCAGCCATCGAAAGATTCTCCGCAAACGTTGCGGCCTCTGTACCGTGAGTGGGCTTCGGTAGAGGCGCATTACGTAGGGTCAAACGTGGTGGAATCGCGCAGGATCGCGGCTTCTCCCCGTCGTTGCCCCCCTTCCTCCCTCCCCGGGCTAAGGTTGCTGGCCTGCACCCCTTAGCTCGAACGCGGGGGCTGAGCAGGAAACCGTCGCGACGTTGCTGCCCTTCGAGGCGAGCGAAGGGACGCTCCGATCAGGATAGCAGCCAGTAACAGCTGGTAAGCCCGATGGCGTTCGGCCTTTTGGGTAACCGTCGAAAGTCTAAAAATGGGGTGTCGTTGCGTTATTATTATCCGGCCGCCACGTGGCCGCCTCGTTTCGCTTTTGTACGGCATCGGTGCGGCGCTTTGGCCGGACGCACCGTGAACCGTGAACCGGCTGGAGGGGGAAGCGGGACCACCTGGCGTACCATCGGGAGTCGAGCTCGAGGGGGAAGCCATCGTATTTCCGTAACGCTCGGCGCGTGCCTCTTATTTGGTTTTACCTCCTGACACACTCCGATTTTCCCTCCACTTCGCTCCTGGTATCCATCGATCCGCTTCGCGACGTCGCCTCTATTGAGCGACGGCCCGGATCGCGCCGCCCAAGGCGGACCCCTTTGATCCCATCCTCGGGAGGATCCTCGCTTCGGCCGAAGAGATCGAGAAAATACACGTCCGGACAAAGATCTCTCTCGCGCCCAGAATATTCCTCCGGGCTTTTTTTCTCCCCGGGCCGAGCACCGTCTACCGTGAATCGGAGGAGCGCAGGCTTTGCGCCGAAAGCGCACCGTCTATTCGTGCGCGAGTGCAAAAGGTAGATGGAAAAAGTCCCTCCCTTTGCTTCCGAAAAAGATTCTTCCAGATGGACGTATCTCTGCCGCGACGACTCGTCGTTCGCGCTTCTACTCGCGAGAAGATTCCGCTCGGCTCTCCTCGAGAGCGAGTCGGCCGACGGAGATGAGTGGAGGCGGCTTCGGATCGATATCGGAGGAAGGAAGGAACGCGATCGGTGGGAATGCGATAGGCCCAGGAACGATGTTCCGTTCGGCCGATAATCGGGCCATCGTTCTAGGTGGATCGTTGCGAAACGATAATCCTGCCGGGGAAAAACCTCTCGTATAAGCCAGTGCCTCGCTATTTCCTGCACGCATCCAGCCGTGGAGAGCGGATTCCATTCGCGGAATGCTTTCCCCAACTCGCCGATAAACGACCGCATATCCTAGGCGGGGATACATTTTTCAATGGGCGGCCCGATAAACCGCCGGCGGATGCGCCCGAACGATCGCGCGCGTCACGCGTGACGAAGTAGACGGTCACGATGTCAGGACGGATTCCGCGTATCGACGTCGCTTCGAGCCGCGCTGTGCCCGCCATATCGCCGGCCGATTCGCGGCTAAGGCCGTTCGCCGGGGCTCGGGGAAAAAGCCGTGTAGCGCGCGATGAGCGTAATAGAATTTTTCAGTCGTCGCACTAATCCGCGAGGATATCCCGAGTCGAGGCTCTTCTCCCGGTACCCTCGTAGATCCCCGAGCGGGAGAAATTCCAAGATCTTGCCGCCCTCGAAGGGCCCGCGAGTGCGCGAGCGAGAAATAATTTTGATCTCGAATGGGGCGAAGGAACGCGGCGCGGCTCGGTCGTTTTCCCGAGGAGGAGTGCTCCAAAGGTTGGCGCGAGCACGTTCGAGGGTGTGCGGGAGCCTCGCCTCAAATTCCACGTGGGAACCCTTCAAATTCGAATTCGTCTGGTACGTGATAATGGCTCTTTACGCGGGAGCCGTTTCGCGATCGACGGGATAGAACGTCGGGGCGAAACTGCCCCCGAGGTGCGGACCCGCGCGTTCGTTAGCCCGTGAAACGTTTCCACGTTCTTGGCGAAGAAGCTACGCGGGAGGGAGGAGGACGGAGGACGGAGGGAGGAGGGAGGAGGGGGGGGGGGAGAAGGGAGGAGGGAGCCGGGGCTGAAATCAAAGGCGGTCATTACTTTGCCATCAGCGATCCGTCTTATCGGGCATCCCGATTGCCCGACTGCTCGGGGCTACGGTGGATCGGCGGCAGAGGATAGGGGAGGGACAAGGTGGGAGGGAGGTGGTCCGAGTGGGTCCGCGAGCGCCTCTGGCTCGGAGCTGGCTCTGGGTGGAGCCGAGCCGGAGCCGAGCTAGAGCCGAGCAGGGACCGAGCTGGCGCCGAGCTGGAGCGGAGGCCGCCCGCTGGAGGCCGGGGGGGGGAGAGAGTATTTTCGCAGTCCATTTGTTTTGATCGGATTTCCAACTGTCTTTGGTAATCCCGCGGCAGTAAGCTCCCGCAGGCGTCGTCAGATTCCAATGAAAACCCTAACGTCTCTATTCCGCCGTCCCTACGCTTCTCCCTCCCCCGCCCCCGCCCCCGAGCCCTCCAGCGCCGAACCGTACCTATCCTACCCTCGAGGATTTCTGCGACCATTTCGCCCCGCTATCCTCCCTCCGCCGAACACGGCCCTCGACGTTCCTGTACGCCTGTAAATTAGGTGTTGCCTTTTTGCCTCTTCGTGATTTCCCTCTTTGCGCGGATCAGCCATCGGAGATATCGCGAGTAACTCCTCGAAGATCCGTGGAAGCCTTTTTCCCTACCCCGGGGACTCTTTCTCAGCCCGGGGAAGTCCGATCGTGTCGCTCCCAAGCCCTACCGCTGGAGCTTTACCAAAGCGTAATTTATCTTCGGACCGAGCCGATTCAAATGCGAACGCGTGAGGATGCTTCTCGCTCGTTTCTCGCACTCGGCCGACGGACTCGCGAGCAGCGGGATGGTTGTACGATATCATTACCGGTTTGGATGTTTGCGGCCACGTATCGCGTCGCTCGTGTAAGCACTTTCCCAAAGCGCAAGCCCCGACTGTTCTGGAATCTACGCGCAAACTTACGTACCGCTGCTTCCGCCAACTTCCATTCTGCCCTGAATTCGATGTATATTCGACATAATTTGCGGTCCGCGAGTGTCGGGCACGGTCTAATCTCGTGCAACGCGTATGTCAAACCGCTATTAAGCGGTCCTGCGCGACATGATTAACGACGTCGCGAGCGAGGCTCGATCGCAAAATGGATCGCGATGCCTTTGCCGGATAAGCAAGGTTTGCAGCGTTGCGAGTATTTCTCGATGACTTTGGCGGCAACTTCTCGAGATACTTTTTCGGCCGATAGGCGCGATAAGGAAAAACGCGTATCCGGAAGTTGTGCCCAGTCGTCGTTCGTCGGCCGAGGGTTACGCTTAGGAGGAACGAAATTTGGGAGAGAAGCGATCTCGTTAATGCGGCGCATCTTAGCGACGGGGGTGCATAATATATGTACGAAGCGAAGGAAACCGAATTAATATGCCCCATCCTCGAAGCTGTGCCACGCGACACTCGACGTCAGAGTCAAAGTTTTAATTGAAAGCAACGCTGTAAGCGGCGTCACGTAAATTTGGTCAAAGAGCCCCGCGCCAGTGTCGCGCACTCGATCTCACTTAACTCTCGAATCTATTAGCACTGTATCGATCACGGGCCGGAATTATGTGCCGGATGTGCGGCACTAACGCACGCAAGTATGCTCCCGAGCGTGGAGCTAATTGACCTGCGACGTTGTGCCAGAGTACGAGATCGCGGATTGCGATAATAATGCGATACGGGGGACCGTTAATTAGCGATGCGGGATGCGCTTCGATCGCTCGCCAATTATTAAATTTCCCTATCCCCTTTGCCCGTCTTTTGTATCCTGTAAACGGAGTCGGCGCGTCGCCGGTTGTCCCCTCGGTTGATAATCAACGATGGTCGTTCGTCCAGGTTATTCGCGAGTCGACAGTTTGATTTTCTCCGAGCATATTCTCTGCCGACGACGTCCGTCGGGACAAAGCTCGAGGATCCAGGATCGAAGATGGAGGATGGAGGATGGAGGATGGAGGATCGAAGGTGGAAGATCGAGTATCGGCGGATGGCGGTCCATCCGAGCCAAGATCGAAGCCCCGGCTGGGGGACGAAGGGTAGAAAGCGAACGAAAGCAAGGGCCGGGCAGCAGGTCGCTGTGACATCTGTCAACTTCCGTAACGGGAGGTTCATTATGGCGTTCAGCAGGGTGCCACGTCATTTATTTCAATTACTGCCAAACGCTAAAGCTGAATCAGCGGGCTTCCATATCGGCCTCGGTAATTTACGAACGTACGCCATTAATACCTGCCGTTCGGTATTGGCCGTGCCTCTCCTCAAGGTGCCACGATCGCGCAATTCCACCGGCTCAAATTTCTACCAATTCTCGGCTTCCTTTCCCCCAATAAGGGGGGACCTCGTCCGTTTCCCCAATTGTCGCCAGAAGCATCGGCTCGAGGGCTCGAACCAAAATCTGACCCTTGCCTGCCTCCCCTGGCACGGACCGTGCCTGAACCTAACTCGCGGTATACTTGCCGGAAAGGGACGTATCGTCTTTTTTTGCCGGCTCGTAATCTCGCGAAGGAGTATCGCCAGATCGATACGGTTTTTAGTCTTGCGTCCGAACGAGGAGAGGGAGAAAGAGAGAGA
This sequence comes from Ampulex compressa, assembly GCA_038496175.1. Taxonomy (NCBI): domain Eukaryota; kingdom Metazoa; phylum Arthropoda; class Insecta; order Hymenoptera; family Ampulicidae; genus Ampulex; species Ampulex compressa. The sequence continues at coordinate 49,924 of JBCFXI010000664.1, forward strand.
GAGAGAGAGAGAGAGAGCAAAAGGGATACTCGTTATCGGCAACCGCGCATCGCGCGTTGCGCGTACGTGAAATTTTGGACGTTATCAACGCAAACTGTGCGCACGTTAATGGAACAAAGTGGCTGTCCGTGCCAGTCGACGAACGTACAAATTTATCGAATAAACATTGCTTCCAAACCGGAAACCGGATTATCCTTCGCTCAAAGAGCCCTTTGGATTCTTCGACGTGTGACGTTCCAGCCACGACGAGCCGATCGTTCCTCGAAAGCAACGCGCACGAATTCTGGAAAACGAAATCTTTTCCTTTGCTCCCGAATTTTTTTCAAAGGCGTTTATCGTAACCGTAATGGATAAAACGAGAGCCGAGGCTCGCAGTACCCAACGTTTGTATAGATCCAAAAGCAATTTTTATGAAACGCGTTTAGCCCTCTGTTCGCAACAGCTTTTGAAGCGCAATATTCTTTTGTTCCGTGAAAATTTCATTGCGCGAAAAAGTATGTTGGCCGACGTCGATATAAATCGCGCTAAATCCCCCGCAATCCAATATTCCTGGTATTCGGGACAAAAAAAAAAAAGAGGAACGCCTCGTAGATGTAAACTTAAATTATTGGACATAATTACCGATATCTCGATGAGCGTCCATCGCGAACGTCGCTCGTGACTCTGTCGGGAAATTTATTCCCCTCCCCCCCTCGGATTTCCCGGCAATTCGATCGTATCGGAATAAAGAAAACACTCGTACCTGGTGGCCGGGAAATGAATGTCGGGAAATTCATTCCGACAGTTTCGCAAGGGGCTCTGGATAACTGGCTTCCAATTTGGCCGGCGGACAGGCTTGATCGAGCAATCTCGTCTCTTTGTAATATAAGGCCACGCGTGACACGTCGGATAACTCCGAGTTTCTCGCTTTCTCGCTCGCTTATCGAACATTCCGACATACGCGGTGTAAGCGGGGGATGTCAAACCATTGCGAGCTCCGATTTAAAGTTTTTTCCCCCCCTTTTCGCGCCTCACTACAAGTACTCCGAGTATATTTTCTCCGTATCCCGCAAAACGTATCGCGCGGTCATTATCAAAAGCAGGCCTGTTTTACATCCCCGTCATTCGCACCTACCGTTGGCAGCCTCCCCCAAGGCAAGCGCCACGGCAGCCCTTATCCAAGCCGTCCCCGCGGAAACTTTTCTATTCTTTCCCCGAAGCTAATCCTCGAAGCTTCGCCCGATGGACGATATCGACCGTTGATACTCGATTGCGCACGCGAAAGCGGAGGCTGTACATCACCGTTCCGCACGCCTATGTTGGACACGTTTAAAAAGAACGCCCTGAAATTTCATATATCGCTCAAACGCCGAATGTCACGTCATACCGGCCACGGACGGAAGTTTTCCGAGCGACGGAAGCTGGCTTTCGAACTCGACGAATAATTACTTTTCGCCCCCGCCCTCCGTTCGTCAACCGAATCAATTTCAGACCCGAGTCTCGCTCGGATCGGAAATTTGAAAATGTCAGGCCCTCGGGAATAAAAACACCGCAGATTTAAATTCCCAGGCAAAACGAACGCGATGGAGGAGGACGCTCGATATAGGTCCGACTAATGTGTATTTCGAAAAGCGGCCGATCGGACGGTTTCAATCGCGCTCGTTCTGGCCGAACGCCTTCCGACCCAAGATATCTCGGAGAGCGCGCGCAATTAAGGCCGATTCGTAAAGGCCCAGGGGCGAACCGAAAACGAGAAAAGAGGCGGGCCGAAGGAACTTATTCCCTGGCCACGTTTCGGCGTAAGCCGCGTCCTATCGGTCGTACTTCACGATCCCCGTAGGAGAAGAATAGTGGCCGGAAGCCATAGCGGCCCGCCAAATCGGCGATGCCTAAAAGCCTCTCATTGCCGGAGACGATTACGAGCGCGTGGCCGGCCCAGCCAGTCGGCTCGTGCCCTCCGAGAGGTAAACCCGCGGCGCACTTTGCCCTTCGTCCACGTCGAACCTTCGAGCAGGACTACGAGTTTTCCGTCTGCTCGATCGATCTCCGCCAGTGAGGGGCAACGCATCGAAAGAATAGATCGTACATAAATTCGATCGGCCAAAGGCGCATTTAATCCTAGTCCGGAGAATCGATCGATTTTGTAAGGCGTACCGCGGTCGCGTCGTCGGGTGGTAATTATCGGGGCGATGAAACGATATTGGGGACATCCTTGATCGGGGAGACGTTCCCCTCTCGGCCGTTTTTGTTCCGGCCATTCTTGGAGCGAGGCGATCTCGTTCGTAGGAAATAATTGAGGGCCGCGAGGCTCGCGGTCTGGCACGGGCGCATGCAGTTTCGCACCGGGCGTCACCGCGGTTTTCCCCGAGGTCGCAGTTTAGCGGACAGACGTGCCTCGGGCGGGAGGCTCGGCTGGCGAGGGGCTCGGAAATGGGGAGCCACTCCGTTAGCGTAATTATGCCGCCTGACGGCCGTTTAGAAAACTCCCCCGTGTTTTCTACCCCCTCGCCGCGGCCAGCCCCGCCGAGTGGCGCGATGGCGACGCGCGCCCTCTCGCGGTTGGCGCCTCGCTCCGGTCGCCTCTCTCGCGAATAACCCTCCTGGATTGCCGCGAATTCAATCCGCGACGACAGCCGCGAGTCTCGATGCGTCCGTATTCCGTATTCCATCTTTGCGGGGCCCACCGCCGAGGGTATTTAATTAGCGTGCTCGGGTAATTAGTTCTGCTGCTCGGATGGAGGGTGCCGACCTTGGCGCACCGACCGCTTTCACGGAGAATTACGAGGCGCGCGCTTTTGATTTTTTAACGAAGGCCCTTCCAACGATGTACGAGCCACTTCTCCAGCCAGGCTCTTCCGCGAGCTTTCGTTCGTGCGTAATTGCCGAAAAAAAAAAACGAGGAGCGCGAGTGGTTACGATCGAGAAAATTTGAAGAGAAGAGAGGACCGACGTCGTTGGTGGTCGGCCCCGAAGGAAGACGTTTGTTAAACGCGCGCCTGGAAATCGCTCGAGCGAAACGCCGCGACGTAATGGTACTTCGTTACTCGGAGTTTCAAAGGACTAATTCGGCGCGAGGCAAACGCGATTTGCGGCCTACCGAGTCGAGGCTCTTTAATCACGTTTCGTCCGGAATTCGATACCTTCCCCGATGTTGGGCCGAATGCCGGGGGCGCCTATTCGAGCCGCGAAAAGAGTCCCACCGTCCAACCGCATCCCGATGTCGTCGTTTCCACGAATTTTGGCGCATCGAGCGCGCGCGAGTAAATTTCGAGTGGGAAATGTTCCGAGGAGATGAGATCATGAAAGAATTCCGATCCCGGCGTTACTCGTTCGAGTGCCATTTAAATTACTGGCGAAAAGAAGCATCGGTAAAGCTGACGCCAGAAGCGTTCCGCGTCTGGTAGATCGGAAGCTTACCCTCGCTTTCATTTCTACGAGCTCCGTCAAACGCTTTCAAGGCGCCTGCACCGCGCGATTCTCTTCGCGCCATCGACGAGTAAGGATAGCGTCGTTTCTTCGCGAAAACAGCTAGCACGCCGACTAGATGGATACGAGAGCGATTGCCCGAAACGTTTCTCGTCAAAGGAAAGGGAAGAAGGATAGGATATCGTCGCACGGGCTGTGATTTTAAGGAGAAACTCGTTTTGCAGAGTGCACGGGCCGAGATCGGCGGATAGCCTCGGCGGGCAGGGAGAGAGGCAAGGCGAGTGCGGAGCAAAGGGGCCGGCGGATGGAACGATCAAACGGTTCGCGGGCCTTGCTTACCCGGATAATCTCCTCGCAGAGATCCGCGCGCCCAACCGGATGATTTGGCCGCACCTTTTTCGAGGGTTTGTCCGGAGCGTGGGGCGCACGCGAGGCGCGTACGCGTACACGCTTATCCGGGTCTCGACGCATCCCAAAAGCACGAAATACGCTTACGCGCCCGGGCAGGCTTGGCGGAAAAAAGCACGAGGGAAGGCTCTTCGAAGGATCTTCCGGAGAGCCAGGGAATTTCTTCCGCTCCGCGGCAACTCTTTCTCGCGTGTATTTCACCGGCAGCCGCGGAGCGGAAAGTTATTCTACCCAAAATCGAGACCCTTCGTCGGGGAATTGGGACGCTTATCCGAAGATCGTTCGAAAGCTGCGCGGAGGGTACATTCGAGACGAGCATCTTTGATATTGCGTCGTTGCTATACGCGCAGCGTACGCGTATCTCGTCGGAGAGTTTGCCTTTCGGCAGATATCGCTCGCGCTCGAGGATGGAACTTTTAATAGTACCTCGCGATAGCCCGACCGGCACGATCGCCGGAACGCGCGGCTTTCTTCCCTCTGGTTTAGCTTCCATTTCATTTTTTCTTCAAAGGAAAAAAGTGAAAAAAAAAAAACGGGACGCTCGGTTGCACGATCCAACTGCGATTCGTGACTCTGGAGTAATCCTCGCGATTGTTTTCCAACGAGCGCCCCTTTTTCGCCTCGCGCTCTTCGTATGCAGCGCGACGAGAGCGAGGGTTAAAGATTTGTCTAGGATCGAAATGGACGAGAGTTAGGGGACGAGTCGCGGAATATCGATCTTCGAGTACGTCACACCGACGCATCGCTCGAAGGCGACCATGTGTGCCGCGTCTGCTGTTTGACGAACACTCGAGGCTAAAGTGACTTTTGCCGGATTATAGGCGGGAGTGTGCGTAAGGTATTACAACCGTGTCTCCGATAAGCCCCGCACGACTGGAATCGTTCGACCACTCGGCACACTCGCCGATCCTTCCTTCCACACTTTTCTACGATGTGTCCGATCGCGGGAAGGTGAGCGCGCGAAAGACGACGGTAGTTGTCGCCAAGCTGATTTCGTCTCGTGGAACAACGTCGAGCCCTCCCTCTCCGTCGCGCTCGCTCTCTCGCCCTCGCCCTCGCCCTCGCCCTCTCCCTCTTAATTCTTGCGGGCCATATCGGGTTGCCTCGTGCCCGTAGTCGCGTAGTATCGGAGCGTATCGAGATAATTTTAGCTTTCCAGCAATAAATTCACCGCGCTTCCTCCCCGAAGAGCAACTTTGTTCGCGAGCCCTTACCTCTGTCTCGGATAAACACGAAAGTTAAGTTACAATACCGAGATGGTTCGCGCAAAGTTGAACAAGAATTGGGCGCTGCACAAGTGGCTAACAATAAGTTATTAAGCAGTCGTTCAAGTTTTAATTGCGTCTTACCGTCTCTGCGTCTACGGGAGCTATAAGTACCGTCGACAAACTTATTTCTGGGATCAACGGAGAATATTACACGGAACGAACTCCGCGTCTCGTCGTTTCTCCCTTTGGCCATTTCTTAAAGACGGTTCCCAGAGGCCGTCCGACCTGTTGGGCCCGCCCAGCAAACTTCGAGAATCCCATCTAGTCCCTCTGCCTCTTCGACGATCGATCGCGAGTCGAGGCGATCGTCGATTAACCGCGCGAACCTGCGCGTTTACGTACGAAGCCCATCGGGATAAATAGCGTTACTCACTGAATTCAGCTGCTTATACCCGGACTGCAGTGCCAGTAGGGAAGCCACTTGCCATCCGCCTTCCACTCTAACCACCCACTCCTCTCGATGATCCTCGATGCCAAAATCGGAACTAGCGAAGCCGCCAAGGATGGATTTTAGGGCGACCATGGGGAAAATCAGCGCTAGCAGGCGGTATCTGTTCGGAAAACCTTTCGGCTTATTCGCTCTCCCTCTCTCGCACGCTTTCTTTCGGCGATTTTCGAAGGGAGAAAGGATCGATTTTTAAACGCACGGTATTATCCAGCTGCTCTCGAGCGTGCACCAGAAACGCTGGCGCGCATCGGCGATGCAAAGGGGGAATTTGCGAGAGAGCTACAGGGCGGATCGTTGGTTCGGAGGCATGGCCAAAGAACGAGAGGCCAGTCTCGCCGGCGGCGCAGCCTCCGCGAAATTGATTTAGGGAGAGCGCGATTTACAGCATCGAGCGAGAAGAGGGCGAGCGAGGGGTGCGCGGCCGGGAGCGGAGAAGAAGTCCGTAAAAGAGCGTCCCGGGTCTCTCTCTCTCTCTCTCTCTCGACGGAGGTGCAGCGAGGTGAGGCACGTACCTGGTCATCCTGAAGAGCTTGCGTCGGGAGGAGGAAGAGCCGATGAGTTAGGAGAATCGTGCAATTAATACTTCCAGCGCAGTTCGGCCGGACGCCCTGGCCCCTCTTCTCATCGCTCGGCGCGCCGCTCCTCGCCCCGCTTCGATCTCTCCGCGACGCGCGTTCCACCTACGCGACTGGAAGGACAATTCCGCCGAGGGAGTTTGCCCTGGCTGACTATTGGATTCCGAGTGACGAGCGATCGGCCGGCGTGTGCGACAATTAGCCCCGGTCTTCCTTTTTCCCTCTCCCCGCCGCTGCACCGTCGCCATGGTGGGGCAGAGATACGAGAGCGCCTACGTGGCTAGCCTCGCGACTCCTGCCGATCAAGCGCCAAGGAGATGTCCACTCTCCCCGAGCGCGTCGCGGATCGCGCTCGATCGCGAACCAAGATCGCCGACCAAAGCGCGTCCTTGCCTCGCCGCTCGGATTCCGCTCGCGCTTTCTCGAGAGGTTGCGATTCGCTCGAAAAGCCCGGGATAGGATCGCGCAGCGCGGATTACGGCGCTGAATGGGAATTCTATTGCGTATATTTGGGGCGAAACGATGAGAGCATCCAGCGTCGTAAATAAACCCAACGACGTCCAACGACGTCGCGAAAGTTTAAAGTTCCAATATCTTACGCACCGCGAGGGGATTCCGATAGACCTCTCTCGATGAAATATCGGGGAATTTATGGAGCGATACGTCTTATTATCTCTCGTAAATAGCGCGTGCGGAGTGCGCGTGTGTTTACACTTACCTACCGCGCCATACTTTATTGGGCTTTGTCTACAGAAGTTTGCCGTTTCCATCCCCCAAAGGAATTATACCGAGGGTGGAGCTCGAAACTTTATGGACGTTGTAATGGGAGATCGCGCGGTGTGAGATATTACATAGGGGATTCCGCAGAATTGATTTGACTCGTAATGGGAGGTACCAGTCAAATCTGAATAAAATCCCGCCCTCTCCCCAAGAAGCTCGCTCCTCTATTCATTCGGGAGAACTCGTTCTATCGAAACCTGGCGAAAACCGATCGAGCACCGCCGCTCGCTGGCCCCGGTAAGCAAATCGATGTTTTCACCAAAGTCGGGAAATTGATGCGCGTAAATAAATTCGATATCGAATTTAACCTCGGCACGTCGCTTCGAATAATGGCGCTCTCCGTGCCTGCGACTCGTTGGGGGACAAAAAATGATCTCCTCGGGACTTTACGATTGAGACGACTCCCAGAACGATCGGACGTAAACTCTTTTAACCCTGGGACATTACCGAGAATTTTATCGGCGTTATTCCGTGCAAGAACACATTCATCCTCGCGCCCCTCGACGTTTCGCAAAATAGAGGAATTATTCCGAGCCATTTCTCGCGAAATAGAGTCGGTATCGTTGTAATTGAGATGCGAAGTAATAGCATCACGCGAATGCTTTGTGTTGCCTTCTCCCCGGATTCCTCGCCGTAATCGAAACGCTATGCGGTGCAAATGCTAAGCGGGATTAATAGCGACATACCGCGACTATTGACGGGCGGGGCCCGAGGATGCGGCAATTCCCCGCAGAAGACGCCGCGGTCGGTAGGATTTTCAAATCGGGCCGTTTATTTAAAAAGGAGAATACGAGATGCGCCCCGTCGAATATCGCGTTTCCGACCTATCGTAGTCGGCACGTCCGTTCTTTCTCGCATCGCGCGCTCCGGCCAACTTGCCTCGCGACGCGCGGCGCTTTCGTTGTGTCGCGCACGCTTGTCTCCCTACGGCGGCCGTTTGCAATTCGTTTCGCCACCGTCCTCGGCTAATTAACATCCGCGTTTCGTTCCGTTTCCTTCCATTCTCGCGGGACGGTAACTCGGCAATTACGGATAACCGGTTAAGTACCGTCGTGCCGGCAGTTTATGTAATTGCATTGGACATTCTCCGTCGTGACCCTCGGCGCGTTACCCTGCGCTCCTCGTGTTTTCCTATGGATTTAACGCTCGGACGAAATGCCACCCGCACATTGTCCCCGGATGTTGCGCGGAGCTTCTCCTCCCTCTACGGCCAGCGCGATAGATAAACCGGTTACATTCTGCGAGATCATCCGCTCGCTCGCTGCACGGATGGAATTCCTTTGGTCCACGTACAACCGACGTTCGGCGCGCACCACTTTTAGACTCGCGAACCAAGTGAAATTTCGGTCCCGCTGTACGCGAATTTCGGCCGAGAGACGTGCGAGGAATGTTTCTAGGTCCTGGACACCGATGCGATTGAAAAGATGGCTCGGACGGGATCTCGGCGCTGCGATGGCGGTACGCAAGGACGTTAAAGCTGGTGGATAGGATTCGTAATACCAGTCACCCTTCGGGGTATATCCCCGGCCATGATTTCGTCGGGCCCTCGGCCGAAGCTCGGCTCTCGAAGGATAAAGGCAAATACGCGGGATCGTGGCGGGTCGGAATCAAAGTAATCGAAATACGAGCCTGGCGGCCAGGTAAAGAGAGCTTTACAGTTTCTGGTCCCAAACGACTCTGCCTCGTCAGCCTCCCGAGAGCAATGCTTATAAATAATTTCGGCCTCCCTGGCCGTCTGTCCCGAGGTGGATATACGCGCCGAGAGACGCAGGGCTGCGGTAAGGGATGGATGGAGGGAGGGAGGGTGGGAGGTAGTGGAGGTGGTGGGAGAGGGGGGGGGGCGGCGGCGGCGATAAAGGCAGAAACGGAGAGCCGGCAAGCGCCGTAAAGTTGGAGGGGAAAGGGAGATGGGAGTATCCGCCGATAAAAGGGACTCGTTTTGCTTCGGCTCGCCTCCGATTCCGGATAAATCCTCCTCGTTCCTCCTCGCGAGGATTTAGCCCCGAAGGGAGAGGAAACCACGATCGTGTAACTCGTGCCTTTTATCGGGAATATTCGGCAAGGGCTACGAATCGAAAATGACGCGAGTCGATCGCCCCTCCCCCGCACGATGGACGCCTAATCGTGCTTCTTTCGAAAACATCTCGAGTGGCTTATCGCTCGAGCCCGACTCAAAACCGACGCGTCTCCGAGCGATCGATCTGGGCGTTTTACCTTTGCCTAGCTTTTTTCTCGCGATCCTCCGCGAGCCCTTGGCGCCAAGGAGCAAAGGAGTCGTCGTCCGGAAGATCGGCGAAGCGGATGGGCAATGGCGTGCTTCCATTTCGTTCGCAGGAAGATTTCGACGCGCCGCGTCGATGTACGATAATCGAGGAGGGGCGTCCTCGAAAGACATATATATATATATATTAAAACGGCGGAAGCAAAGTTGTACAACTAAGAAGAACCGTGGAAAAATATGAAAATTAAGAATACAAAATATCTGTTATTGAATCCGAGATGTAAATATCTCCATCGATCTTCCGCTACAGAGGAATCTCGCGGAGCAGTATACGGCGATTAAGAGGGCATAAAGTGTGTAATAAAATCGAGAAAGAACAGACACAACACTGGCCTCCGATTTTACAGTGTTATATTACAGTGTGATAAAACCTTGTCGTATCTCGCTTGGGAGAACTTTATGGCCTTTTTTTTTTTCTGCCGAACTCATATTCCTGTTCTACCTGCGATGGACGTGTCGATCGGTTCGCGTATATTTCGAGCGCGATAGCGATGGTGTGTGGTTAACGCGCTTCTTGGCGTAGGTACGATCGGTATCTACGAATGCAAGGCTCGTGCACAATGGTCCCCCGTGCAAAGGAGGCTCCATTGTGCCCTCAAACGGCCGCGCCATTCGAGATTGGATAACGGGGCTACTCGGGGGTCATTACTCCGCAATGGCGGAATATTTGCTCTGGCACAGCCGCGGTTATCTGTCCGCGCCGCCGAATTGTTCGTCCTGTACAAATATCGCTGGCGCAGATGTGAGCCGATCGACGGGGAGTTAATCGATAAGCGAGACGAGCATGAAGGCACTATGTCGAGCTCTCTACTCTAACTGACACTGCATATTCGATTCCACCATCAATAGATATAAGGAAATTATTATCCATTCATGACTCTCTTCCGCGTTCTTACAGAAACGTCTTATAACTGGAAGGAATATCAAAGAAATTACTCGATGAAGTATTAACTAGAAATCGCCGCTTGAGTTTTTGTATATATATATGTATTGTATATATATTCTCTTGCTTCGAGAAAATTAAAGGTTAGCATATTTGTTGGTCAAAAAATATCGGTTAATATTACCGAGTGTGACAATATTTCTACTTGTATATTGTACAAGTGTAAAAAGCAGTAGCCACTGATCTTACCACCTGTCTTTCATCGGCCAATATTAAATCGAACAAAGTGTTGGTATTTTTCAAGGTATTAAATACTAACTAGTTAAAAACTTTGCACCAAATTAAACATAAATCACGTGGTATCTCATTTTTTTTTCAAAAATGGACTTACACCACTTTCAAAATATATGCTCCATATATCCCACTTCCATCTCTTATCGAGCAGCTAGAAATTCGATGTGCCAGAGAAACTTCTTCGTCGCATCGTCGAAATCTCGTCTGCCAAAAACTGGAAGGTGATTGTAAATTTTCGAATCTCTCTTGCGCGCGGAGCGTTTACGGAGATAAGCCATGTAAAGTCTGAGGGGGCTTCGTTATTGGGTTGCGCTTGGGATATCGTTTCGATGTAATTCGGCGCTGATACCGACAAGGGCGTGGAATGCAGACGAGATGTCCCAAGCCGTCTTTCGATATTGTTTGCCTCCTTACCCGTCGCTGGGCCGCGCGTAGGTGTGCCGCAACGTAATGCACGACAGGCCGTGCAAACATCGTAAATTAGGCGAGATAAGGGCCTTGAAGGTTTCGTTGATTTTTCGTGGTGCTCATTCCTCGGAATACGCTGAGCGCGATCACGTGCTCTCCACGCTTTTGCACGATTTAGATTCAAAATAGTCGGCTCCTTGCGAAACGGGGTCTGCGCTCGGGGCGGCTGAAGCTTACTTAACCTCTTGACACCGGAAAGTCGCTACGTCGGTCTTTACAACGTGACAAAAAGCGTCACGATGGTTTTTAGAGGAATCATTAGCTGTTAGGTTAGGTCGCTGATTCTTCGCGTTCGACATGTTGCGTTTGACGAAAGTATTCGTGCTACTCTTGTACTTCTCGAACCATCAGCCTTATTTTACAACGTGACAAGAAGCGTCACGTTGGTTTTTAGAGGAATCATTAGCTGTTAGGTTAGGTCGCTGATTCTTCGCGTTCGACATGTTGCGTTTGAGAAAAGTATGGAAGATTCATGCTACTCTTGTACTTCTCGAAGCATCAGCTTTATTCTACAACGTGACAAAAAGCGACACGTTGGTTTTTAGAGGAATCAAAAGTATGGAAGATTTATGTTACTCTTGTACTTCTCGAAGCATCAGTCTTATTCTACAACGTGACAAAAAGCGTCACGTTGGTTTTTAGAGGAATCATTGGCAGTTAGGTTAGGTCGCTGATACTTCGCGTTCAACATGTTGCGTTTGATAAAAGTATGGAAGATTCATGCTACACTTGTACTACTCGAACGATCAGCCTTATTAGAAACGACACTGTTGGGCTATAAAAATGCACAAAAGGTATTCATACATCGTTGAAGAATCCGTCGAAGGATATTCCTCTCCGACGAAAGATAGTTCGCGCGGTTTGCACCGCGGCTGGAAATTTGAGCGTCGCATCGATTCTTACGACAAGCCTTTTGAATCTTATTTAAAGAACGCAGCGCATTGTCTCGAATATAATTAACATGCTAATTCCGGCCGACAAACAGAGGCATATCTCAAAGACCCAGATCCCCCAATGGCGGATTATGTTAATCGATCGCCCCCCTCTGTTTGCAGTTCAAGAGAATGCTGAACAAGGAACTGTCCCACTTCTCGGAGTCCTCCAAGTCCGGGAACCAAATTTCTGAGTACATCTGTAGCACCTTCCTTGGTAAGTCCACGATATTAATTACCAGCCAACCTCTCGAGCGATCCTCGACGTACGCTCCGAGCTCTCGCGCCTCGAGCCGCGCGCTCGTCTGTAAAAATAATTCCAACGCCAATACCGGAGATACGACCATCGACGAGGCTCCGAAGGAAAGCTTACGTCACGAATAATACAACAATTGCCCCCCTCCTTCCGCGATGCTTACGCCTTATTTTCGAGCGCACGTGCGCGCAGCATTGTCTCCGATTTGGGCGCGGAATTGGCGAAAAACAGAGGCCCCTGCGCGTAGCGGCTCGTCGATAAGGCAAGCCGCCAGGAGGGAAGGTGCAACAAGTTGGCCCAGGCAGTGCAACAATGTAAGGTGGCGACAATGCGCATGGCGAATTTATCGACGTCACGCCTGGCGACGGCTCCGAGCCGACAATAAGGTGTAAAACCGCCTTTGCGGTCTTACGCAGGGGCGAGCCGGGGAAAGGAAGGAGAGATAATTCGAGACCACGTGCGGCGAGGCCATAGCCGGGAGCAGATTTATCAGGGACAATGAAACGAGAGTGCTCTTACGCACCGAGAGCCCTTGAGAGACCGTAAACGTATGTTTCTCGAGCGTTCATCCCGCCTCGATCGCTTTTATGCACGCACCTCTTGCCCCCTTGCCCCTCCTCCAAAGCCGCCTAATTTGTGCAGGCAATCCGCGATCAGCGATCCGCGACAATTTGTTCCTCTTCTCGATTCTGGGAAGTTTGGCGCGCCTTGGAGCTCCATCGCGAAGCCTCTCGAGGAAGGCGGAGAGCTGGTGCGCGCGAAGAGGAGATCGAAGGTGGGACTTAATGATCGGGAATTAGCATGGAGATCTGCTATTGGATTTCCTGGATGTGAATGGAGCGAGCAACGTGTGGTTCGCTCTTGTCAGGGCCTTTCACTTCGACATTCCTGACGTAATTTTCACCCAGGCATCGGGATAATACCTGCTGGATGCTGGATTATTGGGTTTACTGTTTTTCGTCGTTAATCGTGAAGTGTCCTGGTTTTGGCTCGGTTTACTTCGGGGCCAAGGCGTATGTGCTTTAGGACTGAAGCTACCGGACACATTTTGGATATGTTTATATATATTACGTATGGCTTTAAAGAAAGGGGATATCAAGAAGAGATGTGGATAGATGAATGGAGTGATTCATACTTTGCGGTGGAATCGTGGAGGAGCTCAAAAATGCCCTCTCACGAAGTACTGCGGTTTTTCTAAGAAACGGCGGTCATTTTGAAAGTGCGAATTATCGTCAAAACTTCTGATCGAGTTTGGTACATTCTAAATTATTATATAACAGCATTGCATTCTAAACGATTACGCTGCATTCTAATCATTATAGTTAATCAGTATAAGTAATAAAAGAGAATAAAAGAAGTAAGAAACCTTAGTGTAGGAGCGTTAGATTATACTTTTCATCAAACTATTTCTCAATCAGGAATACATTCTCATATAAACCGCGTATTCGTCATTCAAAACACTCGAACATTCAGGTCGCGGTGTTTCGACGAGACTCCCTCATAATTTCCAGCGAACCCGCCGTCAGATTCCCCGAAAATATCATCGAAATCGCGGAACAGCCGGCGCAAAAAAAAGAAATGTTATGATAACGCTATAATTTCGCGCCGGCTGGGAAATTTCGTTAACGAGGCCGTTTGGGTATCGGCCATCTGCCATCGAACAGAAGTGTCCATCGTACGATCGGCTTCGCGGATAGCCCACGATAAATAAACTGCGACTTATATGAGATAATCTTGTACTATCAGTCAAGCAACATCGAGCCGCGTTATCGTATGCACGCTAAGCGTGCACGCACAACTCAAAAATAGGATCACTTGTAAATACTAGAGGATCACTTGTAAATTCGGTCGAGCCTCAGGGGAGGAGCGTGGAACACGAGAGAGAGAGAGAGAGAGAGAGAGAGAGAGAGAGAGAGAGAGAGAGAGGCGTATAATAAAATGTAAAGCGATGAGAGAGAACGTAGCTTGCTCGGTTTGCCTTACAGTGCTAAGGATGGAACGCGAGGGTCATCGCTGTTCAACGATAGCATCGAAATGTAACTGAAGAAGCGTGACAGCGCTTAAATAAAATTATTCGGGCTTGTGCGTCAGGTGCATAAAATACAGCGCGATATCGCGTTCCTTTCGCCTTTTTGCCTTTATCTCGCGGAGGACGTAATGAAGAACCAGCGGCGAAGGTGTGACTAAAATTTGCTCGTGCAAAGCGCGAACGATGATACGCTTTCTTCGCATAATTGGCTTCGATAAGGATCGATTAAGGCGGTAAACGATTATCGTCTCGTTGTCGAAGATAATACGCTCGTTGATTTATGATTTATCGTTACGCAATCCTTTATCGGCCAACCTGGCTTGAAATTCGAGTGCGTTGGAAACTATCGATTTGGGAGGCGCTAACTCGACAATTTCCGATCGCTCATTTTACATATTTACACATTCCGTGTATATTGAAAAGAAACGCCGATAGATCAACGTGACTATTTAAATGCAGGAATGAACAGTCGTGGAAAATCTCAGTGAGTGCACAATCGTAGGATTAACGCTGAAACTAAGGAAGCAGTCACCGTGACAGATCGGTTCGTTTCTTAGAAAAATCGCTGTACTTCGTAAGATGGCATTTCTTGAGATTTTCCACGATTCTACCGCGGACTGTGAATCATTCTATAGATCTATATACATTTCTACTTAATACCCTTTGTCGTTAAGGATATACGCGGTATGCATAAATACCTCCAGAAACTGCTTGCTAGATTCAGTGTTGAACGATAAAAAAGAAATCTGTTGCTTATTTCCAACGTTGTCAATATTTCTTATTCCTCGATTTTTGGAAGGAGTTCGAATCGAAGTTCCCTTTGTTGCGCGCTCCTCAGCGTGGCGACTGCAATTTCATCCGAAAATAGCTCCGGCGAGAAGAAAGCCGGAGGCCGTGACGTCAATTGCGAGGGCGATTAACAAATTAAGTCCGGAATACCCGAGGCGTGTGGTTCAGCCGTGAAAATGAGAAATTGATCGTGCTTCGCGCGGGAATTCATCGCGAAATTCTATCCAGCTGACGGGATCGCCCCGAGGCGCGTGGCGACTTCTTGGCACAACGTGACATCGGAATTAACGAACGTGTCGTACGTCGACGTTCTGGGAAGCTCTTAGTCACCCGCGGACTTCCTTATATAACGTTTCCTCCAATTCCGCCGAACGAGCGTCGAACCTTTGACGAAGCTGAAGAGACCTCGACGTCAGAGCACTCAGATGTCTCCGCGATTAGCGGGAGAGCACGAAATCACTGCAGAACGCGACGCGATACGAGCAAATTAGGAGCCTTCGAGGCTAGAGACTTTCCGTGTCAATATGGTGCCTCGATATCTTCCGAGAAAACGTGACGCGCATGCGCGAAGTAATGCTATGGTTAACCAAAATGACACGCCATGGAATATGGAGTTTGGAGTCTTCCACGTCGATGTTCCCACAATTTCCTGGTACTTCCCAGGATTCCCTTATCTCTGGTATTTCCCTCTGTACTGCACTGGTATCTGCATACCACACTGGTACATGATATTATTGCAACGCTTTTGGCGTACTCGATCGAGAATTCTTTAACCCATTGACTGCCAACTACGAGATAACTCGTAGCAAGCGTCTGTACCAAAACTGCCAGCTGCGAGATACGAGCTGTTTAGTGCACACATCGATTAACTCCCCTTTTTGAAGAATCTTAAATATAAGTGTCAAAGCACTTGGTATAGTCGTAACTTGTTATATTTATAGTAACTTTCCTGAATAATAAAGATTGACACCATTAAACGGCAGAATTTTTTTGGCCATTGAACGATAGGTAATTTATTTTAGAAGCCATTTTGATTAACTCCATACTCTAATGTAAATCGCTTCAATAACGCGATTATATTATTAATTATTGGATTATCTGTTCTGGCCGTGCATCGACGCTTTTTATATTATAACAGGAATTTTAGAAAACAATATACATTATTTCATCGCATTTCTCAACTTTTTCTTTTATGGAGTTAATCGATGTGTGCGCGGAACGACTCATATCTCGTAGTGTGTGCTGCAAGTTTAAATTGGCTACAAAACCGTTGCATTTAAGATAAGACGCGCTAAATTTGCGTGGCAGTCAATGGGATAATCACATATTTATCGTTTACGATGGAGACTTGATGCAAGGAGTTTCTTCTCGTTGGTTTAAAGCGGTTTCTTGAATTTTCCTGTGGTTTCTGTTTGCCAGACAAACAGCAGGAGCTGGACCTGCCCTCCTTGCGAATCGAGGATGCGGTTGCGGCTGCAGGTACGATGGACGCGCGCGCGGCCAAGAAGAAGGATCGCGTGCAGAGAGGTCCGGCCGCTATGTCGCACATCAGCGGCGTCAAACGGCCGCTTACTCACACGAACAGCTTCACGGGGGAGCGTGTGCCACTTCACGGCGTGGAAACACCTCACGAGGAGGAGCTCGGCAAGGTGAGCACGCAATTTCGCAAAATCGCGCAGATCGAAAGCTGGCGGCGAAAAAAAATCGGTCCGGTTCTTTGCTACACTTTCGCCTTAGCAATTACGTATGTATGTAAGGTCACGCGCGAAAAATGTACGTGCAAAATGTGCATTGATGCGTATAAAAAATGTATCGATGTTGGTAAAAGATTGTTTAACACTTTCGAGTCTCGATTGAGTTAGCCCAGGGTCCGGTTTTTTTTCCACGCGAATCTACATTAGTACGATTTAGTTCGTCACCTAGAGCCTTGCAATACTGATTGCATTTAATTTCTAACTTAGCAATCGTTTATTCACTTGCGCCCCATACCAGTAAGGAAAATGATTACTATTCGGCACAAAAATATTGAGATGGCCTGCAAATCGAGAAAAAGGGAAATTCGCTTCGTATCTCGCGAGCGCAAACAGCGGCGCGTACAACATAATTCGGGATATTTAAAAAAGGAACTCGGAGTATTCGCGTAAAGAAAACACGAGGCTACACCGAGGCACGATACCGAGCTAAGGATAACAATAACAAATTGATTGCGCGCAAAGCGCAGCGCGTCGTCGAGGCCTCGTCCCGATAACACCTTTCCCCGTTGTCGTGCGTCCAAGACAAATATCGAAATAAAACTAAAAACCTCGCCCCCCCCCCACCCCAAAATGATTATCCTTGGGCGCGTCTCGAGACTCCGAGGATTGCCCCGAATGATGTCGCATTGTGCGGAAATTGGAAAATTGCTGGATCGCGTATATCGTCGTCCCGGCGCGATGTGTCTTCCCTCTCGACGAGGCTCTCGCCCCGCGGGGGCTTTCGTGGACGAAGACACGCTCTCTGGGAACCCATTTTCTCCTTGATTTAAGGCGACAGATTGGCACGACCCACGTAACCGCCACCGCACTCGCCTCATGATCGAACCGTTTCATCGACGCGAAAAACACATTTGTAAAGTGAGACGGACCTCCAGAATCCGCGAGGAGACCCTGCCGGGGATCGATCGACTTTATTGGACTGTTTACGTGGGAAAGTTGAGCGATATATCGGGGAAATTCCTGGAAAGGGTGTCAGGCAGGAAAATAGACTTGAGAGACGTAAATTTCACTCGTGCTAGAATCATCCTCGCGCGCATTTCCTTCGCGTAATTTGTTCAGGCTGACTTTAGTGCCGATAAGGGAGAGAGAGAGAGAGAAGTAAATAGATAAATCCACCCGTGTGTCTGTTACGTCGAATCGATGGTTTTCTATTTTCTCCCTGCTCTATTCCATTTGCAATTCAAATGGCTCTGTGACGCAATACCGTTAGATCCGCAAATGAGCTTGGTATTTTACCATAATTACATCACTTCCTATCGTGGACGCAGGACACCGAGGCGTTCGTCCAGGCCGACCTTCCCGTTTGATTGCATAAATATCGCGTATGAAAGCGTGAAAGTTGTGTTAATGGGGGGAAGGCATCGATGATAGGGTCGCTTTCTACTTGGTCTATAATTTGCCCATGCGGCCGACGAAAGTGGCGATTACCAAGGCACCTTCTGATGGACGAACCATTAACCCTTTCGAGCCCAAATTATGATTCTTTGGTGAGAAAATTCAATTTTGAAGAGAAACAATTTACTCGATTAGTAGAAGTAGATTATACGGATGATGCCAAATGGCGTAATTGGGCTGGAAAGGGTTAATTTCCACTTCCTCGATCGATCTCGATGCTTGAAGAATATGCTTACCCTACGGTTTAATTCGCTCGACAAGCAATCGATGTTTGTCTTTCAATGGACACCGGACGAATATTGAGCCGAGATAGTGGATTAGCGATAAAGTGGTCTAATTAGCGGAGGTTTACGAGGGACGCCGCGAAATTTATTGGCTGGAATTTATCCAGCGTGCGACGTTAATCGGATCGCGCGGCGGACGGGAAGGCCACGATTTATTCACTCGTTAATTCCGCACAACTGTTCCGCCGCTAATCGTATCTGGACAATCTTGTAACACGTGTAATCCGCGAGGCGAAGATCGGAAACTGCTGTAATGACGGTTAGATGCACGGCCAAAAAGCGTTTTGTGTCGTGCCAAAGTGCAATTTTATGAAGGAAAGAAACTAATGAATAGTCGATTCTTCTTCTCTCTCCTTCAATATCGCGTTTTTTTATTTCTATTTCAATTATACCATTTCTATTTCGATTCTGTCTCTTCTGTTTTCTACTTTTCTATTTTCCTTCGTCAAAGACGTTGAGCGATTAATACGATTTCTGTTTATCCTCGATGCGTGCAGTTTGGTTAACAAATAAAGCATCCTGTGTCCCTCGCGCCAAGCCTTTCTCCCCCTTTTAGCTCGTTCGTTTTTAATTCCTCTCGAATATTCAGGCCGAGCTCGCCCGCTGGAAATCTAACTCGAGCATCAAATTCGCCTGGGATTTTTGTTGCGGCAAATGCCACGGTTTCAGGCTCGCGTCCGCTTCGAGACTCGACGCGGAAAATTCCGCGAGCGCGAACGAGAAAGCCCCTCAAATATTTGCAAACTACCCGCTACACGAAAGGCTTAACAGCGACGAGGCCTTTTGGACTACGGAGTACGCGATGATCGAGCTCCTTCGCTGTTTGCTCTTTCCTGTCACGGCCTTTATCGTTTTGCGCTCGCATTTTGTGAAAGCATAGAAGGCCGCTCTCGAGCTAAATCAAGGTATGACCATAAAAAGAAGTATAGTCTGCATACCAGCGCGAAGCTCTTATTTGAATGGAGGATTTGGCGAGTATTATTTTTCGACGCCATTCTTCCTGCATCTGGGTTATCCATATTTGCAGTCGGATCATTGGTATTTGTGAATAGTTTAACAGGAAGAAAGCCTTTATTATGAACCTTACAAGGCATTTTATTGCGATTATCGTTGTATCACCGCTCCACGTTTTTTTCCAATCTCGGTTTTAATGATCGACGAATGCATTGAGGAGAAAAAAATGCTTGATATTAATCTACATACGAATTCGAGCGCACGACGTGCGGTAAGAAGCAACGTTCGCGGTTACGATGATAAAATGTTAAAGTCAGTGGGTTTGCCCGCGCGCAAACGACGCCTCGCGGTTTCCTGTCCCATGATTTTTAGAAAGCAGAACGGTTACACCGTGGCGCGCACAGAATCATTTGGGACGAGGTCAGGAGCCTTTGATAACCTGAATAAACTCCGGAGTTTCGTGGCGCATCCTTTTGCGAGCGAGAAAGTCACGTCTCTTATCAATTATCAATGCCAACGCTCGGTTTACGACGTGCCGTAAATAGTGCCGCAACCTTAAGAACCGATCTGGAATCGGAGCTCCGTTCCCTTTAAAGTCCTGCAGCGTGGAGCCCGGATTTACCATCGAGCTCCGCCATTGAATTTCCAATCGCTTCCGCGAACGTTTCTTTTAATTAAAATCAAAAAAGAGGGGGAAAAAAAGTAAAAAAAAAATCGTCAAAATGCTTCGACGAAAAATAATCCTCGCGAATGCACGGACGAGCTCTCGAGAGATTTTCCGCGAGTTAATTCGCGATACGGACCGATGGAGCGATTCGTTCGTTAATGCCAACGTGATTTTAATGCAATGAGGGGTCGCCTTGTGCGCCGAGGGCGAGCTTGGCGATGCCGACTCTCCGATAATTGTGTCCTTTGATGGCAAAGTCGATCCTTCCGCCGCTCCGACGAGACTTCTTCGCCCACGCTGCCGTGATTCAATCGCCCCGTTTCCTCAAAATTGTCCAAGACTTTATTTGGTCCCCTCGTTCGATCATCTCCATTTTCTACGAGCTTTGTTCTCGAGTCGGATTCTGCTCGGATCGATCGAAAGAATTTACGGTGTAAATACGATTGATATATATACATATACATACATATATACATATTTATTTATTTATTTAATTAATATATATATATATATTTTTTTTTTTTTAATAATCATTAATACGCACGCTACTCCGCCAGCGGCATTCCCGCTATTTTGACACCCCGCATCTCCTCGCGTTTTCCCCGTTGTGCACGCGTTGTGAATAATTCCGGCTGCGTAGCAGTTGGGGGCATTCGACGAAATTGGAGCGGGTGTTAGACTTCCGTCCCCATTATCGCGGCCGCTTTGTATATAACGTCAGCCAGCGTAGCTAGCAACGTGGGAGGAAACTCGATTTGTCTCTCGGGATTTTCGATATTCGCGAAGGAGATACGCCGTATTAACGTTTGCGCAGGGCCGCTTAGAGCAGCGCCTATGTGCTCCTGGACGTATTACATCCTGGTATTATCGTGGTTTCCAAAGCCCGACGGCTGCCATTCACCGGATGACTTTGGATACAAACGTTCCCTCCGCCTGATATACGACTTTCGTTGCGTCATTCTTCGTCGTACGATTTTGCCGCACAATATTCGGCGCGCTGGGCAGGAATACGTATTCCTTATAAACCCTCGTAAATCAGGTTGAATTCGCAGGAAACATTTCGTTTCTCTGCCGTGCCGCTATTCCTTTCGGCACTCGTGGATTATCCCAAATTAAAGCCTTGCTCGTCGGCCCGCGAATTATGCATTCTTCATAACCTTTTCTCTACTTCTTCTTCTTGGAGGACACGAGGAAGCGCGCAAAGGGAGATTAAAGCGTTAGCGTGTTGAGGTATTAACGAAATGTCCTTCGTAAAGGGCTCATGCCCTCGAGAGCTTTCTGCATAATCCCATCAAACGTCGTGCTACCAGTGTCTCTTTCGAATTATCTTTTAATCAGTACACATCTGATTAAGAAGAATAGCCATGATCGATCCTCGAGCATTGTACTTACCAAGCTCTGCACTGTGCATCGAGAAGTCGGATTATCGATCATAGCATTGGTCTCGATCGAGAATGATTCTCGAAAGGATGATGATGATTCTCGAAAGGGAGGACGCGCCTTAATTGCTGAATTATACTTGCGATCGATGAGGGTCGTTGAAAATTTTCGGAGGCCATCTATCGCCATTAAGCCCCTCCGCTTATATCCCCAGGAATTGCATATCGTAGAACGGCCGATATATACCGCGGGGTTCCTCGATTTTATCGGAAGTCTCCGGAGAATTTATTGACAGGTTCATTTCCAAAGCTACGTATTTTCCGGCTCTGTCGCAGCTGTTCTATTTCCAGGTCGTTTCGGGAAATTTGGGCCAATTGCCGGCGAGCTGCGCGTATCGCGAATTTTCTTGGGAAGGCGCGTTATGATAAAAAGTTCTTCGAGTTCTCGACGATCGTGTCGCAGCGAAATATCCGCGACCTTTGGCTTGGGACGGTGGAGAATAAGCGGAGGAATGACGGGATTCGTACTTTTGGAGATACTCGTGGTGCATCTCGATTTTGGATAATAATTATAACAAACAGCCCCTTGGTTACGATTACTATGGTACTGGACATGAAGTTTGTATGACAAAATTGAGGCATATATGTAGTTCAATGAACTCCAAGAGTTTTAACTCTTTGTAGTATAACGAAATAAAAATGACATCGCGTTTTTAGTATCCATATATATATATACACAATAGAATGTTTTTCATCCCATCTTGAGATATAAAAATAATTCAAAAGACAACGATTTACGATATATTTTGTCGATTGTATTTGGTTATATTTTTGCTCAAATAATGTTTCCGTGCATCCAATTGTCTTTCTTTATAAAACCTTGTTTCTCGAGGAACTAGAACGTACATTATACGCCTGAAATAGCTTCCATTCGCGCGTTGTTATGCTCCTTGTTTGATGGAAAATTTTATTCGTTGCGTAAAGCAAAAGTTTGCTCGACATCGAGATCCACGCACAGCTTTGCGTCCAACCACCGATTCGTTCGGGGCGCTGGATTTTGAGAAACTCATCCGAGTGGCTTTAACCGCAACGCTGTTTTTAACGACAATGCACTTTACAAGCTCTGTAACCAGGGGCGTTACATTTATTTCAACCGCTAGAAGCGGCGTCTCTATTATTCTTTATTATTTTTTGCTGGCGGGCCGGTGAAAAACGCATTTTGGCCCGCAATCGTAATGTGCAGACGGGAAGTGCTTTTTCCGCAGGGCCGAGTTATTTTGCTCCCCTTTGACCGACAATTCACGGCTTCGGCTCTTCTCCGGATCGTAAAGAGTCCACTTATCGCGAATTCGCGTTTCGCGCGTTAGAGGTATACAGTAAAGCGCAGGATCGAATATTTTCGTAAAAGTGAAAAGGATCTAATCAATGTTCGGTATTTCAGGAAAAATCCCAAGTTTCCTGTACACACTTTCACGGAGCCATTTTACGGCCCAAATGGCTTTGGCAGCCCTTTTGGAGAAACGCGTATACACATGCGTTACCCATCGACGATGGGTGCGATTTCACTTCGAACTTCTCGCGTGAAAGTTTTCCAGTCAAATCCCGAATTTTCGTACACTTTTTCATTGGGCCAACCTATTGCCAAATGGCTTTAACAGGTATACTGTTTCGTATAATTGCTCGTACATACGTCTCATCCATCGATGGATTGTTGATTTCACTTAGTACTTGTATCAAATTTTTCTAACAAGTCTTTAGTAGATTTCTAGTCTTTCTGGACTTCGCGTCTATAGCAGATTGGGATTATGAATAAAATGAAAGAAGAACTGTCTCAAGCGTAACGATGAATCGATTAAATCCCAGTTACTTAACCGAACGTACAAACTCAGCTCGGTATCCATAAAAAAATCAACACCACAATTACAGAAAGAGCGTCAAATCAACTTATCCCCAATTTCTCATAGAAATTCCCCAAACTCGTGACGATGCATTTTGAAGAAACTCCCGAATTTCCTCGACTGAAACCCTCCAGCAACCCCTCCACTGTTAAAACCATACACACCCACCCTCAATGCTCTCTCGATATACACTAAAAGCGTACATATACCCGCAATTCTTACGCGAATATACCTCTAATACATCATAGTCAAAGAGGATAGCATTTTTAATTAAGCTAGATTTTCCTAGCGATCAGTTTTTTCCGCAAGAACCGAATATTCCTAGAAACCTCAGCAAGAGTGCGAAATATATACTTTCCAACGCGCTCTTGTTAACGTTTTTGGGCAAATCCTGCGCAAAAAACCGGTCACCGGGAAAATCCAGCTTTAGCGGACGTTTCATCGTGCGCCTGTAGCAGGTCCACGCTAAGTAAGAGATGAACCGAGAAACGACCCGAGGGTAACGAGCAAACCATCAAATTCTGTCGTAGCGACGCAAGGAGCGAGGTAGGATCGCGGTCGAGAGTGTCCACGTGGTTGAAACGGCGAGCCTCGGGAGCAGCGCCGGCGACGTGGCCGGAAGTGAGGCGACCAGCGGGGCCGGCGGGGGTGGAGTACCGCCCGGTCTACCCTTTCAGGTGGGCTACCGGGAGGCCGGCCAAGAATACACCCTGTATCTCCTCGCTACACGGGAACAGGACCGCGCAGAGTGGATACGCGCCATCCGTGCTGGTAAGTGCACTCGGTACTTCCTCCTTCTGCGCTTCCTTCGAGATTCGAACGCGAATCGCACGTTCTCCTCCTGTTCCTGATGTACACTATTGTCCAAACGTTTCTGGTCTCTTGCCGTGCTTGACGAATATGGATCGTCGGTTAACTTATATAGGGTGTCCTAAAGTTTGTGCGAGAAATAATTTTGATTAAACTTTATATTAGAATTTTGATCGATTTTTTGGTGTACGCTATTGTTGAAATGTTTTTGGGCACTTGCTGTGGTTGATAAATATGGATCGTCGGTTAATTTATAAAGGGTGTCCTAAAGTTTATGCGAGAAATAATTTTGATTAAATGTTATGTTAGAATTTTGATCGATTTTTTGGTGTGCGCTATTCTTAAAATGTTTTTGGGCACTTGCTGCCTTTCGTAAGTATAGATCGCATTGTGCGAGGCGCTTAATTTTTATAATAGGCGTAGCTGTTGGTATGTGCGTCCGGTATTTCCTCGTTCTGCGCTTCCTCGAAGGGAGGAAAACGACACGCATTTTCCTTCCGCCATTGAATTCCTTCCAAATTGCTGAATTTATATAGTGCACCGTTGCACGCATTTATGGGTATATATTTAATATTATTATATAGAAATTAAATGATTCTTTGTCTGCAGTTTTTTTTTTAAAGAATAATGAATATATTTTAGGCGTTACAAAAATGTTTGTATTACTACCCGCGAAATTTTATTCTCTCTTTTAATGTACGACAGCTATATGATCGTTTAATAATCGCACACACGGTACATATCTTGATATAATATAATCTCTGCGAATTCTTAGATTACTAATATATCGTGCTACATATCCCAAGACTTTCGAACGCGGATGTAGATAACGATTCCTTTATCCCTCCTCGTGGAACCGCCATCGAACCTCGAAATCACTTTCTCTCGGTATTGAATGATCCTTCTTGCATGGATTCCTTGAAATCTGCTCCCCTCTCTGGCTTATACCCTCCGAGGGCCCATAATAACGAGGGGAAATGGGATTGGAGATATGTAAGTACTTGCGCGAGCAGACGAATATTAGTCCGATCGAGGAATATTGTCGCGTTTCTTTCGAACGATTATTACGAAAGGCGGGTTAAGATGGCCGCCATCCTTTCACCGTCTCACGATTGCTTCTTTGCCTATCCTGCGAAAATTCTTACTCTAAACTTTTCATCGAGCATATCGAGGACTCATCTGTGAATTACTTTTATTCGATCCATCACAGCATACCATATGCTTATATATTAATAGTGACGAAAAATGAATCTGAAAGTTGGATTCTTGATATACTAAATCCTAATGGACCACAAAATAAATTCACAAAATGGCTGAACATAAAGCCAATGATGTACTTAACCGATTGACACGCTCCTATGGACCACGTCGAAATCATCGTTAATCTCAAAATGGATTCTTTCCGGTGCCAAATTAAATCACGGAGCAGGTGGGGTTAATATGCTGGCCCGTCGATCGGATAAATCTCAGCGAGGGCCGGTCACAACTTCCCACGGAATTAGTCGTCACCGCTATGGCTGCGGCTCCGTAACTTCGCCGAAATTAATCGCCGGCAGCACGATGGCTGCCCTGGGCCTGCTCGCCTAACTTAATCGCCGTAACGCCGCTATTCCGCGCCGTCTCGCTCCTGTTAATCCCCCTCCAACTCCCTCCGTGGCTCACTTTATCCGAATTAATCGGCACTCGTAAGTACGCCCAAACCATCGGCCGTTTGGCCTCCTATTTTGCACGGAGCGCAGCTACCTAACTGCCGAAATCCCGCTGGAATATACTCCACAAACCTTGCGAATGATTTTTATAGGGCCTCGAATGGCTCATTACACTCGCTTCTTGTTTATAAGTATAGGCAATGTTTTAAACCGTGAGAGAAATTTTTTTGAACACTCGAGAGGTTTTAATGGTTTTTTTTAAGGACGCTCGATCTTTCATTATTCCTGATAGAGCCGCATTCGAATAGCCAAAGAGACGCGTTTTCTCGAATCCTATATTAGAGCTACTAAACCATCGATCAATCTCACGATATGCCGTGATAATCCTTACTCTTTCCAATGTTAAGATCAACAGTACGAGTCTTACGCCTGTCGATCGAAAAACCCAGGGATCCAGTAGCTGCAGAAGTGCGTGACGCATCCTCCACGAGGAAGATGCTTGACGGAGATTCGGGGATCGCGGCAGGGAATAAATTGCTCGCGGAAAGTAGGAAGGCGACGAGAATCGCAGAAACCGGCGGCGGACGATAAGGGAGGGGGTGAAGAAAGTTATGAATAGCGAGTTGGGCCGACAATGAAAGCCCTGCGGTGGTCGGGGCGATATAAAAATTGCGGCTCGCGCGGGTTCAACGTTCCGTATTAAACATCCGCAGGAGAGGAAAACAAACGGCGCCGACGGTATAATGGAATCAAGGCGGATGCGCGTTGTTTCGAGAAAAAAGTGGAATGAAGAAAAAAAAAGGAGCGCGTGGTGCGAGAAGAAAAAAAAACGAGGGAAAGGGAGATTTGTTCAATTTGTTCACTTAGGCGCCGGGGGAGGGGAGGAGAAAATGGCGCCGGCACGCGGGGAGGAAAATGGCGCGCAAATATTTCGTGAGTGAATATAAATCATCGATACAGGCTTCGAGGCTATTTTCTACGAGCCTGAAAATTCCTTCGCTGTGCTAAGATAAGCCGATACTGAATCATAGACCAGGGAGAATTAAATATAATCTTGAAACGATGAATTCAGTATTCATCTGTTATCTGTATATACAAATTTCCAGTTTCAATATGAGGTGTACTGTCAACGAAGATTTTTACGATTTTACATCCTATTTCGTACAGAGGCTATCGATCGACTCCATCTTCGTTTGGATTTGGACGATCCGGTTTCTTCTCTCGATCCACGAATCCCGAGTTTCCTCCTCGAAAAACAGTTATTATCGGTCCTCGGATCCGTGAAAAGATTCGTTCCTAATATCGGCGCCCGGTAGACCGGGCAAGCCGCGATCTGAATTGAATCGAACTTTGCCCCATAATTATACCGAAGGGGAATTGATTTTCATCAAGTTCTTGGCCTTAGTCCGCGCATCTGATATACGGCCCGCAGAAACCCTATTCACCAACTTTAGAGCTGGTCTTGAGGCCGCGTTTTAACCGCCTTTAGATCGGGATTCAATTAGTTCCAAAGTTAATAAATGGCCTCCTTAAAGGAGGCAACACGTTCGCAA
This sequence comes from Ampulex compressa, assembly GCA_038496175.1. Taxonomy (NCBI): domain Eukaryota; kingdom Metazoa; phylum Arthropoda; class Insecta; order Hymenoptera; family Ampulicidae; genus Ampulex; species Ampulex compressa. The sequence goes on from JBCFXI010000664.1 coordinate 77,083, forward strand.
GCTTGCGGAAGGGGGTTGGCCAAAATGAACGGGCGTGAATTACGTGGATGTGACGTGCCTAAGTTAGGTGGCGCAGGGCGATTATGGGATTTGTTATGGTAATTATTATACTGGTAGGTCCCGCATTGTACGTCTGTTACCATACGTTCTCATTCGACCAGAAAGGAACAAAGGAGATCATTTATTATACCGATAATCTTGGAGTTGCTTAACGATAAAATAGTTGAGTATATCAGGATACTCATTGGTTTCTTTAACGATTCGACTTCTCATCGATCGTCTTATGGAGCAAGATTTTTGCAGAAGGATGCCCCTAAAAGTTCCATGATAATATTCCATTAAACGTGGCGCAAAAAGAATTGCAAGCCCACACTCGTGCTTGGCTCTTCATCCCTATTGAATACTACGCAATTTACGTTGTACGTGTAAAGGTATGAATGGCGCTTTAAAAAGAAATGGAACAGTAGAAATCGGTAGCGTACCCAAATGTTGGGAATATCGCGCGGAATTTTTGCATGAGCGGCGAAATAGAAAAGCCTATTAACCGAATGTATAAGAGAAGTGCTTTGGGGAAAGGCGGAAAAAAGGACACTCGGTGAGTTTATGTAGAGCTGGGCCGTTTGTCGGGGGGAAAATGTCTTTTCGAGCGCGATTCTCTTTCCGTCGACCCGCATAGGAACATATTCGGGGCGAATATTTCTTATTAAAAGCGGAATACGCGGTACTGAGCTTGGCTCGTATATTATTTCTCGACGTGCTAGAGAAAACGAATAAGACTCGAGGAACTAACTCGAAGTATATACTTATGTGCTATACACGTCCGCTCAAAAGTCTCGGGACACTTGCCAGAATTCCCTGGAAATCTATGAGGAGCGATTGAAACTGCTCAAGTATTTTAAACGACCCAGCTTTTTCCCCGTGCTTCCCAAAATTGGCAATGCGCGCGACAGGAAGCCGCGTGGAATAATTTATTTCGACCCTTATCGAGGTTATTAACAACATCCAGGGCTGCGGTTCGTATATCGTGCTTATCGAATCAATCATACGAAAGTAATCGCAATTGGTGCTTTTCTAGCTATCCGTATTACACCTAATCAGAGCGCTTCTAACCCAATGCTCAGTTTCTACGCACATATTTCTATAAAAAATATTCCCAAAGAAATATACAAAAACATAACAGCGCGCGACAGTCACGAATTAAATGATTAAAGGAGGGATAGATAATTAAAAGAGAGAATACCAAAATTCTGTCCCCAATCGTCTTAACATATTTCCAACATCTCGAACACACGTGCGATCTACTTTTGTACACTCGACCAATACTGAACCTACCTTGCACGTACGCAGCAAGGAAACTATACAACTCGAGGATTTACATCGTACATCAATAGTTCGCCGAAAGTGGCTGGCGCTCGGAAACTTTTGAATCGGCGTGTACGTTTTATAAAATTCCCAGAGCCGACAGGAGACTTATATTCCATTGGATATGTAATTCTGCGTACTGCGTCGGCTCGTGGGGCGATACATCATAGGAAACAAGTTTACGATTCCATTTGCCGGTCGAGAATCGCGTTGCGGATGCGGCCGCCATTATGGAAATTCCCGGAAGTGCGGAATTAGAGTATCTAGAGTTTCCCACGAAAATCTCTTTCGAGCTGACAGTCTATTAGACCGTCGCTAATACGCTCGGGCGGCTCCTATGAAAAGGCTCATGGTGCGAGCTACGTAGGATTGAAGTTTAACGTTATTTTCACGCCGTACGATCTTATGCATCCTCGATCACGGTGCAGGCTTAATCCGCTGAAACTCCCGGCTCGTCATAACAGAAATTCGGTTTAGACAGAATCTATTATATTGTTGCGCTGGAGTGTGTTCAACGGGGATTCAATTCTCGAAGACCGACCAAACACATCGTACGCTCACTGAACACGGTTATCTAGGATTATTCGTGACAAAATAAGAATTAAAGCATAGAACAAAGTTCCTTTATTTAACAATTTTATTATAATTGTTTGTTAAGCATTTATATATGATGGGTAATAGTGATAGTATGGATCAATGGTAAAATTCTGCTCGGTCATAAGGGTATTTTGTCAATGTTGAATGAATGTTATATGCTTGTGTTATACGTGAAAAGGTCCATGAGATATAAATTACCAGGTACAGGGCACAATATTGTTTTTAACTCCTGCAATGAATAAACGAACCATCCGCTCGTAATTTCCACTGGCATAAAAGAAGCACGACTGATATGTAAATATACGCCTGAATGGAAGCACACGCTCCATAATGAACTCCGGATAGTATCGGTAATATCTACTAATTGGGTCCGCTAGTAGGACCGCCATCGTTGATTTCACGCAATTAATGAATATCGATTGAAAGCGATGCCGTAATACCGATGCGATGTTGGCTTTAAGCTTATTAAACTGTCCACGATTATATTTATTAATGTCCCGCTGCTGTCGCAAGTCCATACGTGGTGCCTCCGTTTAATCGGTATGTCACTTCGCTTCCTGCCAAATTATGAATTTTTCTTTCACGCCGGAAAAAATCTCCAAAAAACATCCTCACTTCCTTATTTACGGAGGTGAATCGCCTTAAGACATTTGGTGGATCGTAAATTCGAACAAATTTGCTGACAGGACAATGTCCGATTTTTACCATTCCTTAGAATTTCTCGTCAATTTCTATTTCATCCAAATAATTCATCTTAAAAAATAAACTTCACGTCAATAATTTCATCTAAATTCTATTCGTATATCCAAAAACAGGGTACAGACATTTGCACTGTAAAGAGTTAAGAGCACGTGTGCACGAAGCAAGGTATTCGCCACGATTTTCATTCCGGAGCAATTGCAGCTTAGCTGCGCCGCATGCCAGCAACGACATTTTTTTCCTTTCCGCTCTTCTCCTCTCGCCCATCGAAGTGCAAAGCGCCACGGAATAATCGCCGATTACTGCAGCGTGCGTTAACTAAGCGATGGGAAAAAATGTTGGTAGTTGTTTAAGCGGGGATAGGGAAAAAAAAAGCACAGCGAAAAAAAAACAAAAACCAGTCGATCGAAACTCGACTGCGAATCTGATATTTCAATCGACATCCGAATTGCGCCGCTATGCATTTGGCCAGGCTGCGGTTATCAATTATTGGCGGAGCGTGTTACGTATAATGCGCAGATAGAATTATTTGCGACGACGTATTAGTAATTGCGAGAGCGGATCGTTATTAGTAGCCTGGCCACGCATCTGAGCCGATCATTGCTCGGGGATGCTCGTGATATACGGGAGTCGATAATCCTCCAATTCCGCGCCACGTTTCGCCAAATTTCCCCCCCCCCCCACCCTTTTTTTTTTGTCATCGTAATGGAAGTTTACGAGTCTTCGCTGCTAGTGACTCGTTTTTTATTTTAGCTCGACGCTCGAATCTTTATTCTGTCCTCGATCTTGCTTCAAGGTGTACGCGACGTTTTATGCTGCGAGATAGGCTAAAAATATTAGTTTCTTTTAGTCGAAAGGAGCTCGTTTACAACCATGAGGTTATGATTGATTTTCTTTCATATAAAATTAGTCGATACGGCATAAGTTTTAGTTGTACATATCGATAATGTTTTCTTATATTTTTTAAGTTTTTGGTTATATTTTCGAGCCACTAAAGGATCATTGATATACTTAGTATATTAAATAATGTTTAACAGTATTCCTACCAACTATTTTTCGGACACGTTTAAATGTACCAAATATATTCTTAGGGAAGAAGAGGGCGAAGAAAGGATGTCGATACATTTATTTATCGATCCTTATGCCGCAAGAAAATCACGAAGAATCTCAGAAGTGGGCGCGTCTGAAAGTTCTACAGTTATTCGAAAAAAACACTGACCTGTCGTGGTAGGAATAGTGTTAAGGATTCCGATGAGTCTGGTACTGACTCCAGTTTCACAGTGAACACAAGTACAACCGTTTAGCCGCTTGTATATTTCGCTCTATGGTCAGGTATTCATCGTGACAGAAGCTTTTATGAGCTCTTAAGCTCTGTATCCCGCTTTTCCTTGGCTCGATAGTCGAGCCTTCGCTCTATCCTTCGCCTTCCCACATCGAAGTTCACTCGACACGGTATCCTCCAACGCGAGACATTCGACTTTAAGCCGAGCGTAGTCGTATAGGAACTTGAATATTTCATTGTACGATTATGCTCTTTCGGATATTCTTCCCCGCCTTCTTAGGTATTCCCAGTTCCTCCATGGCTCTCCACTTATTTTCCCAATATACTCTGACGCAACACGCGTCGATGTTTTCGCGAAGTGCACCTGCCGATACGATGCAGAGAAAGTGCTCATCGCGATAAAGGCTATGGAGCAACTTACGAACGATAGACCATAAATGTTTTTCTAGAGGGTCCCTTTAATACGCGCCCCCCCCCCCTCTCTTCGCGCGCTACGTTTCGATTAATCTCTTTGTCGAATAGCCGTGCAGAAGAAAGCATAAATATTTGATGCTTGAAATTGCCTCTGGCCGCCGGTACCCTCGGGCCGCCTCGCAATTATTTTTCTCATAAAACCCTCCCCCCTCCCCTCCTGAACAGTGTTGCAAATATTCCGGATTCCCTTTAAGCTTAAACGAACCACTCATCGGCCGCCCTTAATGATACTCCTCGAGAATCTCGATATTTATTGGAAAAATGTTGTAATCCCCCGACACTCGAGGTTTCCTTCCTCCGTTCTCGGCTCCAAGATTTCTCGAAGACCATCTTGTGGGTCAGCCTCGGCGGGAGCTCCTTCCAAGCCCTTCCTCGAGCGCAAATATTGAAATTTGAGCGTTGCACGATCCACTCGTCGGCCGCCTTTAATTATTCTCCGTTTCTCGAAGGAATATCATAATTGCTCGAGTCGCTCGAGCCTAAGGAGAGATCGCGTAAATCGGATTTGTAGTTTCGATTGGCAAATGGAGGGGCCTGTGTTGTTTGGGTTCACCGTGCTGTGCATGTGCCTGTAATAAAGCGAAGTAAGACGAGGAGGTTAATGGATCTCCGGTTAGTCGTTTGGACAACGCAGCATAATGATGGAAAATCCCGGAAAATGCGCCTTAATGCTCGACAGTTGCTCTCGCAGGACATTACTTCCGGGTCGTTTTACCGCGCTTCCGCTTCTCCCGAGGCCGGACGCGGCTCGAGCAGCTCGAAAAAGACTCTCTTCGCAGCGGCAGAGACGCGTTTTGTCGCTGAACGTCCGACCGGATCGTCTTTCCTGGGGTTTTTATCCGTGCTCTCTTGCTAGCATGTTTCTGAACTTTGTATCTCGATGCAGTGTACGTGTGTCCTCGAGGGAGGAGGATGAATCGAGGGATTAAGCAGGCTTATTGGGTTCCTCCGGAAACCGTGGAAGCATCATGATAATTCCTCGAGAAATGTGCCATCGCCAATATCGCGAATTTTTATGTAAAAAAATTACTTTTGATTTCTTTTTGGGGATTTTGGCAGTTCGTATTCGACGATGCAATTTTCGATTGGCGCCTCGATGAGTCTCGCGTTCAGGCTTTTGAATAAAGTTTGGGATAGGAATTTCCGGGGCGCCGTTATGGAATTTACATCGTTTCGGGGAGACAGGAAGAATTACAGATTACGTAACACGCTCGCCGCATTTATCATCGAGCACGACACGTGGCAGCTGGCAGGAAAGTCCCCGCCACGAAATTTCCAGGCAACTCGCCTGTTTTTCCTCCGTCCACGCTCCGCTCTTCTGGCCCTCCGCACTTCCATTTTTCACCGCGGCCTCGAAAAGAAATCTCTATCTAATAAATTGCACCGGTAAAAGCATTAAATGGACGTAAAGCTCGTAAAGTGACTTACTACAAATACCCAACCCGTTTTGCCCTAGCAGATTATTTACGATTTTATCGAACGCCACCGTGTATCACGGTGTAAGTACATATATACGACCTGCGCGTGTGTATATTACCGAATAAACCGAATTTCAATGAAGGAAAATAGCGGTAATTTTATACACCCTCAAATTCGCCATTTAATTACAGTAATCATTATACTACAATATAAAACTGAATAGTAAAGTAAGCAAAATTGAGTATAAATATAACAAGGTAAACATATGCATAATTATCAAGGAAATACTTTTATTCTTCAAACACATTCCCAATTTTCAGAAAATTCCCTCATTCGATCCGTTTATTTTGAAAGTGGCCTAACTCCATTCTTGACAAGAAAACGCATATCATTCACTTAATAATCGCGACTATTTTAATAGGGACTACAAATTTAACACCCTTAGATACACTTAAGCGGTACGACTCATTAGTATCCTATACGTATATTTTTAAATTCATTGAAATGCAAACCCTTAAATATCTCGATTTGAAGATAAATGGAGTTAGGCCACTTCCAAGATAAACGGCTCCTTCATTTCGCAAGAGCACGTACGAAAATTTCAGTAGAATCAGTAATATAATATATGGTATATAAGAGTATCCTACATAGCGTCGTATATAGAGGGATTACCATCCTCACTTTCTCGCCGATAAGTTCTCGCGTACCAGAGGTTTTCAAGTAGGATTTTTGCACCAAGTTAACGGCCCTCTCCTATGGGTAATAAGACACCCGGCGTTCTTCTGATCGGCGCTCGAGCATGTGATTGCAAACGACCTGGGGGAATATCGCCGGGCGACTCGCCTCGTACTATCGCGCCATTGATTTGCGGCGCCGAAAGAATGGCCGAACTTTTAACGAGTTTTCAAGGATTTTATCGGCCGAAGGACCCGTTATTATCCGCGTTCATCGGTGCGCGAGGGGAAATGGAGTCTCGAACTTTTTCCGTTTCCACGCGTCAAGCGGCCGTCAGACGCGACATCGGCCAGACGTATTCCTTTGCTTGGCCGCGCCGCGATCGACGATGCGCCCATCGCCGTGAAGTAAGTACACCCGCTCCTGAATTATTGCCCAAGTGAATAGAAATTTATCCGCGCTTATTTACGCGGACCTTCTTCCTCCCGCGTAAATCGAGGCAGATTGGCAAAGATCGTTCGACGCTTATGGAACTTGTGGATCTGTGAACTGGCGGATTGTCTTGCTCGAAGTGTGCGCGGAATTTGAAAGATCGTGGTCTCGAGGAAGGACTATTCCGTCGCGTGCTTGGATCGTTTCGACGATACTATTTTTAACACTACAACTACCAGCCATCTTTAAAAAAAGGAGGAGAGTAAAGGGAAATTTTGGTAAATGAATACCATGATCTTAATAGTGCGTGAAAATCATGGAAGGTCTCGAAAAATGCATCGTTCTAAAGCACTACGATATTTTAAAGAAACGTCGTTTTGACTAGTTTGGTAGTTCTGGTGTTAAGACTGTGTGACGTCAGGAGGAGAAATGCGCGTAGTGCATTCCTGATAAGTGAATATATTATCACTATTCCCACCAGCCATTTTCCAGACAGATTTAAATGTACTTAATATATCCCTAAAGAAAAAGAGGACGAAGGAAAAATAATAGATCGATCCGTACGCTGCGAGAAAATCATGAAAAATCTCAGAAGTGACCGCACCTCAAAGTTCAACGATTTTTCAAAGAAATCACTGACCGTGCTAGGAATAGTGTTATACTAGTCTCGTGTGAAGGAATTTGCGTGTGTTCGTATGTATTGTATAATAGTACTTCCTGAAGAGACGCTCGATCTTCCGTGCAATTGCGCGAATTACATTTCATCCGAATCCGCCTTTTATTTAATCGACATCGTTTCGTTCGAAGTACGCGATAAAGTGGGCGGTTAATATACAGTAATGTAATTTAATTCGACGTTTACGCCTCATCTTCGAGTAACCTTCCGCGCGATGCGCGCTTTTTAGGAGACGCGTCTTCCAGCATCGGATTCTTAACCCAACGAGCTCTTTGCGGCCTGCGCTGAAATTCAGGCCAGAAAGGGGGAAAATATGTAATTCCTCCGGCAGCGCCCTCGGAGAATTTGTCCCACGGGGCGTTTTACTTTTGCGCCATTGTTTTCGAAACCCAACCCCGCGAGAGCGCGCTGTTTTTTTTTTTGTATTTTCTGTTTTCCTTTTCCCTTCCTCCCCCCTCCCCCGTCGTTTGACGAGTGCGCCAAAACATCCGCGTTTTGTCGTGTAGCGCGAGGCATAGTTTTCGAAGTTATCGCGGTGGAAAAAAAATGGAGGGACGGAAAAAAAAAATATGACGGCTTAAATCGACGAGCAGGCTCGTCGAAGGGCAAATGACGTTTAACGTCCGAACACGCGCGTCGGTCCAATTAAAGGGATCCCCGCGCACGCCCTTCCCCTTGATTTTATTTTGCCACGCTCGCAAAATTCGCCGTTTTTTATTCCCCCCTTTTTTTTTTCTCCTCCCTTCCCATTTATATTTTTCTCTCTCATCCTCGACTCCTCGTTTACGGCTCGAAAGACGGTGCCGGGTCCCCGATTTTCCCGCGTTCGTGCGATCAGCGGGAGCTCGCATTTCGGTTGGAGCGTCGATGGAATTTTGGCCTTTCTTCGTGCGAGGCGGCTATTGAGTTTGATGGAATTTTGGCCTTCCATGCGATTTCCAACCGCTAATGAACTTGCGCCATTCGATTTACGAGCAAGGCAGGAGCTTTCGGAGGATATCCTGAGATAAGCGTGCTCTTTGTCTTATTTATTTTATATATATTTTTTAGCTGCAGACTTGATTTTTCTTTTTTATTTTGCGGTGTAAATACTGCGGTTTGTTCGAAAGAAAGGTAGGATTGATAATGAGATAGGGTAGATGATCGAAGTATGAATTTCTTTTTATAAGGAAATATAGAGTATGTTTGGTTTTTGGAACGGAAAGCGTTATATTTGGTTTATTAGTACCGATTTAATTAGACGTTTCTTTCGGTCGTTATCCCAATTTGTTCATTATTCATTCGCCTGGTTTTTATTCTTGCCGCAACATTGTTACGAATGCTTTTATTCGCGGACTTCTGAATTAATGCAGGAATTGCATTCTTCGCATGTTCAGCAGAATTTCCTTCGTTATCACCCCCGTTGAATGCACAATACCAGAAGGAAAAGGAGCACAAAATAAGCGTAACTCGCAGGATGAATATTGTGGTTAACAAATTTCGTCGCTTTCTGACGGTGGACAATGTCAACCCGACCCGGATTTATTTATCTTCCTCACAGCCGGTAATTAATATTCTCGTTAATGAAAATAAATATATAGGAATATTAAGTATCTAATTAGCTCCGTCCGTCCTGACTTTTCGACGTTCGCAATTTTTCTCCACGCCTCGTGCAAATAGAAGTATCGCATTTGCAGACACTTCTTCTATCGCAGCACTCTACTTGAATCTTAAAAAAAATTCTTAACCGATTTTTCCATCCTCCAGAATTCATTGTGTTCATTATTCACATCGATAAGCACGAGCAGTTTGCTAATAAGATCTCCTTTTCAAAACGTCATTTTCCAAGCTTGATTCTGCTCGAAATATCCGATTTCCAGGCTTCCAATTTTTCCAGCAAAAGGTTTTAATCCCAAATGGCATTTTTCGAGCCGATCGGAAATTTCGGCGCTGATCGTAGCAATGGGAATTAAAATCGCCTGTTCCAAGGTAAACTACGCGAGTATTTAATAAAGACCAACAATTATATCGACCGCATCCGGAAAAACATTTCCTTCCGCGCTGCGGACGACTTGACAAAAGAATCGTTAATCCACGCTGGTCCCTCTGTTTTTTGCCATTGGGGCAAAATTTTGTCCATTTTCCCGCCGAATGGCGCGCGGAGGTTTTATAGATTTGCACAGGAATAGAATCAGCGAGCCGTGCTCCGGTGAAAAAGTGGGGGAACAATGCAGCCTAAATTTTTCATGCAAGACGCGCCGACGTTGCGCGCTCCGCCTTTGATGTCAATTATTTCGAATTTCCCGCTCTCTTTTTGCGCGCTTATCTCGTGGAAAAAGGGGTAGGACGATCGGTGGCTTTTCAATGCGCCCGTCCGACGATGACTTATCGAAGGTTGCATCCTGATTTCGGATTTTTACATAGGAAGCTTCACTTTTATCCAGCTAAACGACGTCGCCACATTCCACGCTTAAAGATAAGAAAAAAGTATTCATGTAAATACAAGCTTGTGAGCGTTTCGCTATAAACCCGTAACGTTGATTTCTATAGACAATCTCGTTTCGTTCGTCTATATTTCGTTTATATATTTTTTTCCTTATATTTATTAAAATACTCGTTTGACTCCGGAGTATTTACCTAAATTCCAACACATCCCAACAATTCCTGTATCTATAATCACTTTTGTCTCGAATACCACGAGTCTCGCACATGCTTATGGGCCAAAGAGTCAATGCAATATCAGACGCAAGCTTTTCCACGTACTTCAATATCACCAATATTTCCCCGCGGAAAATACTTTCTGCACGATCGAAGTTTAAAAAAAAAAAAATAAGCGAATACCGGGCGCCATCGTTATTAACGAATTTCAAGCCGGTCCATAATCACAGGCGCCGATTGGTGGATCGATGGTGTTCGATTTCGACGCCCACGGAGAGTGGAGGGGGGGCAGGCTAGGGATTTAATTAGTCGAGCAAATCGAGGAAGCGCGCGCGTGCAAGAAATTAATGCCGGCCGAATGCAGTGTGCAGGGGGGAGGGAGATTGGCGATTAATTGGCCGCTTCTTCCTTTTTCTTCCGCCGAAGCAGGAATAATTAGAGGGCAGCGCGGCCCGTAGAAGAATGAGCAGAACGAGGGAGACTACTTTGAGTCTTCCGGGAAGGTAGCCTCGAGCTGTCATGTACAATGGTCCTCGTCGATATTGTCGTGTCTCCCCCCCCCCCCCCTCACCCCGCAAATCGCCCAGGGGCTGATATCGATCGGAGCCAGCGAAGCGCTGGAATGTCCTACCAGACATTCCACTTCGAGTCGAGTGATTTTTTCGAATAAGATCCGCGGCTTTCCCCGATTCTGCACCGCCCGTTAGGAGCGCGCCTGTCTGCGCTACCATTTTCGCCTGGGTACTCCTGCCTCGACGACATTTATCCAGCCTTCCAGCCCTGCTGCTGATTTTTCGAGAAACGGGGAACGTAAGTGCTTCGACCCTGAGGTATACTTTATGGTTGATATTCCGGGATGTTCGTCTTCCGAGCAATTTGGGTTTCCTTGGAGCTTTTCCATTGGCAATCGAATGAATATCGATGGAATTATGTCGACGAATATCACGACTCCACGTGATTTTGTGCGTTTAAAGCGGAGGACAGGAGTTGGATGAAAGTATAATGGATTTGTTGTTTCACTATGATCCACGAGGTTGTATAGGAATGGATCTAGGAGAAAGTAGAAGGAGCTTATTATTTTAACATCAGCTTGCGTTGTAAAGAGTTAACTTTCCATAGCCCCAACTTCTTATTAAATTTCTCATTTTTACCTCGATGCTTTTTTTTATAGGTAAAAATCAAGCATTCTTCGTGCTTCGAGATTCCCTCGAAGGAGCCAGCTGTGAGATGCCTTAACCCAAGCGCATTTTTACCGAGTATCGTTTACCGACTAGCTTGTATTTACGAGAAGATCAATTTCCTGCTTATCATCGATCGAGTTTCTGTGCGAAAAAAGGAGGAACGAAGCGCTGCGCGATTATAGACCCGAGGAAGAGCCGGCGAGCTTCTCTCGTCGGTACTCGAGGAAAACTTTTTGCGGGATAACGTATTCTCGAGAAGCTACAGGTCTATTATCCTGGATGAATTTAACGGGCCTTTGATGTATGTATCTATAATATCGTGTGTCGGCATTCATCGGAAACTTGGGGCAGGCATTGACTTTGCTTCGAAAAGCGCTCGATTCGAACGTCGAATAACCAATACATATGCATGAATACATCGAATACATATGCATGCTCTTCTGGATCCCCAAGAAAAGTTTCCTCGTTGGAAGATTAATTGCGCTAACCATGATATCCTTCCCTTTTTCCACCCCATCATCGTCCCCTATCGTCGATAATTCGAGCGGATCTTCCAGGTTCGAATGGGGATCGAAATTGACGCGCGAGGTCGGCCGGAATCGTCTCTATCAAAGAGAATAATAACAAAGAGCGAGTACCGACACGAGTAGCTAGGAATAATTAATAACATCAAGGATATCGCGGTATTTTATTTAACGCGCCCCATTTTTCGAGTAAGGCCGATATTCTCTGTAAATGCGAGCACAGAGACGGCTGGTAATTTGGTCGAGTGCCGAGTAATTTAGTAGCTGTGTATGGGCACTGAAATTTAATCGAGTAGTTTGCTAAAAGGAGTGTCTATACGTGGCAAATTGCTGAATTACTCGCGATGCGATTGAATTAGCGGACGTGTCTGGGGCGGGTCAAAGACTAGGAACTATCGGCCACTATCTCAGTGCGCCTAAATATACTCGAAATATCCAGGAGAGGGCAGAGAACGAGGCTCGACTTAAAACCGCGTTTCTCTTACATACCTTTCACGCAAACTCGGGGATTGGATACACTTTACCAAGTGACGAGCTCGTAGACTTTTTCGAAGGGATTCCACGGTCGTCACCTTGGCTACTTCCGTACTTCTAGTATTAATTTAAAGCCGAGTGGCGGATTTTGAGCCTTCGTCTACTGGAGGATCCTCGAGGGCTCTCGAGGGCGCAACACTTCTGGCTCGAGTCTAATTTACAGAGTCGATCATCGGTGATTTTTCCTCGTCGAAGGAAGGATTCAGAGCGGAGGAGGCTGCCCGCCCTTTCCTCGAACAAACGAGCAAGGAGGGGGGCTGCGAAGAAAGCTCCTCGAGAAACTCGGTGAAAAACATCTTCGAGGCCTTGCGCCTCAAATGACGCACGTTGCATAAATCGTGATGGTGGAGATTTAAAAGGCTGGGCGAAATGGCATTACGCAAAGAACAGACTCGCCTTCCTTGGTGGTGCGAGCAAAGCTATTTTTCGAGGGGCATTCGAGGATACAAAGCGAACTCGGCGCTGCATTCGTTTATGGCGCGATGAAAGCTCCGAATCGAAACGCGGACGTGCGACAACGCGCTTCTCCTTTGGCGATCAGAAATTTATCAGCCGGCGTATTTTGCCAAGCGAGCCGCCTAAAAAGGGGCGCGTCTTCAAAGGCCTCGCGTACTCGCTATTGCTTTCATCAGGCACGTAATATACTAGATTAATTATCCAGGCGCCACTGCAGCGTGGCGCTGAGTGGTGCGTTTCTGGAGCCTTCAAAAAAGAAAAAAAAAAGGGGGAGAAAAATCAAGCTCGCGAGGAAAGCGTAGTTTCAGGGGTGCGTTTGAATATCGCGCGGTACTGTATTACACCGATAAGAAATTTCGCGGCTTTGTAGATGCCATTCTTCTTTGCCCTCTGCTTATTTTCGTATTCCATATCTGTCTTAAGTAAAAAAATGGACAAAGAAGAAATGTCGATAGATCAATATAGTATATCTATGTGCCATAATAAATTATGGAAAATTATAGAGGACTTGCTGAGAAATAATTGAAAAGTAAAGTCGTTTCGATTATTTTGGTGGTTCTGGTACTTTCAGTACTTGTCGCGTAGACACGTCCAAAGCGGATAAAAATCTCGAACCGATATTTTTATATCGGAAGCTCGAATATTGTTTAACGTCGCCATGTTGGATTTAGCGTTTCTTCCTTTTCGCGGCACTTATGAGGAACTTCAAAGTTAATCCTTCTTAAATCACTTGGATCGTCTTACGCCAGCCCACTGACCACGTTTCCCTAGTTTTATCTGTTCCGTCGTAGACCACCGCTTACGCACTAGTTCCGACATCCTGCTATAACTCTGATTATCACTTTTTCCTCCTTTGATATCGAGCTGCCAGGAGAAAATTTGTTAATCGCGAATTCCACTCGAATCTGGCCTTCTTTCGCGGAAATCTAATTTCTATTCACCATTCGCGAAATTTTTCCCCGCCTGTTCGACGATTAGTTTGGGAAACGAAGCGCGCGACGCGATTTGTCGAATGGTTTATGGGAGCCGATGTAATCGTGATCTGATTATCGTAATAACGGCTTTAGAAAATTAAGGTCATTGACTGCTCGACGTGGCACACACGCGGCCAATTAACAAGCGTAGACCGGTCTATTAAGCGCAGCGTCCTTGATAATGCGTTAATTTTCATAGCTCGTTATCGCTATAATTAGACTCGATAATTAACTCTGGTTTAAGGACACGCGCAAGGGCGGAATTAATACGCAATGTGCAGCCTTTCTCGCTGGTCGCGGCTGAGAGGGAATTGTGCCTTTAATGTAAACACCTGTGAAAAGTCACCGTCGAAAGATCATCGTCGAAAGACTCGTGGATGAATCAGCGAATATATCGCCAATGTATGCCGCGATACTTATTTACAATATTCGATATATTCCTCTCGTTTCAGTAAAAGTTTTCCCGACTTTCAATATGCACAATAAATCAAACATAGGATTTTCTCTAATTAACTTATGCATAAAATTAAAGTATCCTCCTAAACTAACTGTCTAACAATTTATAAGGGTAGGAGAAACCTTAATCACCAACCTTGATTTTTTTTGCACTACATTAATATCCATAATTTCTTAGAAAACGTTTTCATCATTTTCATTTATCATTTTTATCATTCCATCATTCATCATTTTCCATAACTCGATATCGATCCATCAACATTTCCATTTCGCTTCTCTTCCAAAATCATACCCAATATATCTAAACATGTCCTCAAGCTCGCCAGTAGTTCCAGTGCTGAAATCGTCCTGCAAAACTAATTGGGCATCGCGAAAGGGAATTCAGATCGGAGATAAATCCGAGAAATTGAAGTCTGGGCGCAGATCCGCCCCTGAAGTCCCACGGCTGCGATTCATCCGTGGCCACGACGATATCGATTGCCGCGTGTCTCGTGCGGACGCGCTCGCACATAAATCTGAAATGCTGCCGCTGCAGTCCCCTGAAGATGATCATTGCCCCGCGCGGGAGGCCTGAATGGTCTTTCATGAATCCTGAGAGGTAACCACTTCTCGTTTTCTGCTGCACATTTAAAATGCTCTTCCACCTTATGGGGCCGGCTTGGCTGTGTTTTGTCAGGCATCACGGACGCGACGTTCGCCGCCTTTCCTTCTTTCTCGCTCACCGACTTACTCGTTGACTCGCTCTGCGACTCACTGACCGATTCACTCACTTATTGTCTATCTCTCTCTCTATTTCCAGTTTCCTCGGTGTCATTTAATCCTGGATTATTTAATTTCGGATCTCGATTCGACGTAGGATAATGATCCACGTGAATGTTGAAAAGGGGAATAGTTTGAAACCTTGGTGACTATCGCCAGAGCTGCAAAATAAGAAATAGCTGGTGTGTAATTTCTTCGAGAAATTCTTTCGATTCGTTATATTATATTTTCGGGGGATGTTTTATTATTACATTGTTAATCGTGCGCTGTTAGATAGATACGCCACTTTTCCAGGTTTTAAACAGGATTCTGGACAGTCTAGATTTCCACTCTTCTAGGTCGTAAATCTCGAAGCGGGGAGGTCTTGAGTTACGCGAAGTAAAAATACCGTAGAAAACTTCCTTCCTCTTCCTAGTGCAGCCAGTTATCAACGGTGCGCCGCCTTCGACGCCGGAGCTCGATTTACTCGTTACTCAGAGGGCTTGAAACACATGTACTTTCTCGTGCCGATGGAAAGGCCATTCGAGCTCGAAACTTTTAATTCCGATTACCCGCATTCGACAGCGCGATTCGACACACTGCTGGGGGGAGGGGGGAGTTCGAATGAGGATCTCAGTTCCGGTAAAATATCCGGGATCGAGCGTAATAATTCTAGGAGCATTATTACAGTTTTACGATCGAGGAATGCAAAGCGATCTCCTCGATTAATAACGAGGTCCCCTCCTGGGGGGGGAGAGGGAGGATTTATACCGGGGCTTCGAGCTCGTTAATTTCCCGGTATCGACACACGCCGTAATTTACGTCCACCTTTTTATCCCCGAAATGAGCTTTGAAACGTGCCTTAAACGTCGCCAGGAGACGTCCTTCACGGCGAAATGATCGCCAGGCCGTTTCATTGGGCCGTGAACCAAAATGGAAAGCTGATAGAAAATTTCTCGAGAGATTTAGGACGGGTAAAGAGCATTTAATGGTATTAAAGTTTCATCGGGGTAGCGGCAGCCTGGAACTGGCGGGGATCGGGAAGATTTAGGATTCGAAAATGCGAAAATTCACTGTTCTTCGTTGGTATCGTGAGCAACGAATATCGGTATTTTGATCCTTGTTTTTTTTTTTATTAAATGATTTAAAAGATTCGAGCCATGATTGATAGTAGATATAGTTAGATAGGAAGTCCGTACAAATATATTCCATCTTGATACTGTGAATATATATATAGATACAAAAATTCGTGAGAAACTCCATTCGTACGTAGACCGCCCACGAGGAAGTAATTAAACCAACGAGAACCGTTTGGATAGCGGTTAGAACGTTTCTTGTGGGCGAAGCACTCGATACAATGAAACACGCGTGGAATCTGATCTAGGTTTTTAGTGCCGATGCACCGTGACCCTTGGAATTCGAAGTCGGTACGGATTTTGGCATCGACGAGCAATTCGTTAGGCACGACGTTGGCTGTTGAAGGCAATTCGCTAAGGATAATTAGTCCAAATTAATTACAGAGCCCTGTAGGGCGCTCGTGTACGCATTGTGCTAACCGAGTGTCCGTGCTTAAACGCGAGTGTACGTGAATTGGTGTTCAATCGAAGGTACACGGCGAGATGAGTGTTTGTAAGCGGTCTATGTGTGTTGTACTTCGAGAGACAAATCTCTTGATGAAATGGCCGAACTGCGTTAAATGGACGCGCGGACGAAACTTTAATGAGCGTCCGTCCAATACGCAATTGGGCAATCCTCTTTTATCGAAGTATCCAATTAAGCAACGTAGCTGCGCTTGGCTCTTGTCTTAATATGCGAAGAAGACGATTTTAATCATCGATACGATTTTCCTCATTCTACTTCGTTATCAAAGCGTTAAACGTGAAATGATACATAGAGTATCTGAAAATTCACGCAAGAAGTACTTTTGACAGTAAAATCACGGTTATATAATTAAAAATTGTAAATTATACATTTTTTATAATATAGATAAAATAATGAATATGAATGAAAATGTTTTATCGATTCTTAACATATACAGTATAGACTTATGTAGGGAGCAGCATACAAGGCTCCACGGTTTTGCTGGCATATACACACTCTGTTATTTTCAAGTCTTGCGTGAATTTTGGCATACCCCATATTTCAAATGCTTGTATTAATCGGTTTAATCACCCGCATACCGCGGGAGAGCGATGAAAAATCGCGAAAAATACACCGGGACGTTCCATCCTTGTCATTATCGTTATATCATTGCGATCGTAAAAATCATTTGGCCACAGTGTGCAGTGAAAATCCTGGACTGAGCGGTCGCTACCACGCCGGTCTTTGGAGCGGAAAGCGCTGGTCCTGCTGCCGCTTGTCGACTCGATCCGCGGAGGGCTGCGACACCTGCAGCTCCTGGTCCTCCAAACCCCTGAACGCAACGAACCCGTCCTCCACCTCGACCTCCAGCTGCACCTCCGCCACTGGAAGCACCAACGTTACTTCCACGATAGCCGCCATTTCCGATCGCCAGCCAACCAGCAACGCCGAGACGAACAACAACCCCATCGTCCAATCACAGACACGTTCAACGATCGGTTCGTACTCACCCAGTCATTATAGTTAGTAACGATTGACACATACGCGCGTAAAAATTTGTCCGAGTTGTCAAAAAAGACAGGCGATTTATCTTTCAAACCAATCATGATATCCAAGCTTTAATTGGACACGTTTTTTGCCAAGTGCTTGGAATATCAGGTTTTGTTGGTTATGTATTTTCAATTTTTTATGACGCATCGCGTCATCGTGAAAATGGATGCGATAGTAAATCGCCGTGGTTTCGATGAACATAAGTGACATAAGTGCTTATGTGTAGGATTGATGAGAGTGCGCATGCGCGATCGTGCGTGTCGATTCACGCTCTGAGCGTACAAGCGCGCTGGTATTTATGGTTCGAGGAATTCTCGAAGCAATAAATAATATCACGAGAATCAGGGACTTATAGACTGTCTTCTATAATTTCCAAAAGTGCGCTCCTTGGTATATTTGGCGTGACATCGAGTATATGATTCTTACCGCGTAATTGCTGATAATTCCATTAGCACCGTCAAGTTCTGATCGTTCATCCCTCCGACAGGGGGGTGTATTTGCCATCGTCACGTTGTGCGATCGTTATTGTTGAACTTGCACCTTGTTCCCCCGGAATTTCGCGTTCCGCGTTGCTGTTTTGCCGCTTATTAAAATTTCACGGTGGAATGCAATAGCAGCAGAGGTTGGGGGAGGGGGGTGGGTGGAGGATGTTCACGGCGGATACGCTCGGAGCTTCGCCGTTTTTAAAGTTTCGAGTGGTTTGTCATTTTTACACGAGAGAGTGAGCGAGTAAGAGAGAGAGGAGGGCTAGAGAGAGGAGAGAGAGAGAGAGCACGGGCCGTCCTTGAAGGCTTTTGTTCGGCCGCGGCTACCCGAAACTCCAATAATTGAAACCGAGTACTCAAGAAAGCCACTTCCGTTGTACGATTTGAAGGGATTCAGAAAGTGGGTCGATGAAAAAAAAAGGCGGAGGAGGAGGAAAAGAAGAAACAAAAAAGGCAGACGCTCGTAAAAAAAAAATCGTGGATGGTGGCCTTCGTCGTATTATTGGAGGGTGGGCCGGATTTTTGCGGCATGAAAATCTTCATGCGCCAGACAGGCAGCTCCTGGAATTCCATTCGGAGTCACTTTATTACAGAAAGCCAGACGAAATCGCCTCGTCTTTCTTCCTTCCTTTTCTCTCTCTCTCTCTCTTTCTCTCTCTCTCTCTCTCTCTCTCTCTCTACCGTCAATTCGATAGAAAGAGAATATTCGGATTGCGGGTAGAAAATTTCGATGCGGTCCAATCGTGCTATAGACTTTTACATTTTTCTTTTTTCCTCGATATTTTACTATCGCGACAAACGGGACCAACTGATCGTTAGAGGCGAAAAACACGGTGTTTCTATTCGTGGTTTTTAGAGGACGAAATCGTTGGACCTATAGACTGACCAACGTTTCTTTTTTTACAGTTTGAATTGTAAACACTTTTCTGCGATCTTATATGACTTTACATCCATAATAAAAATTGCGATGCTTGCTTGTCACTTGATTATGAAGCAGAATTGCGAATTATGAATTTCGATAGGTTTCTCTTTCATACGACGACACGAGTTACAGACGCGCCAGAGGTAAGGATGGAAATTAGTTAGGATAAAAATCGTGGCGGTAATTTCTCATTTTGATTTTATTGCGACGATAAATATAGCCGCGTCACTTGATCGTGAAAAACGTTGGATTTCTATTTGTAGATTCCACGGGCAGAAATTGTTGGCACTCGGAAAAGCTCGCACGAGAATTTTCTGGCGCACAAATAAAATTGTATTCCTCTATTTTCCATTGAATTTTAGTACCGCGCTAAAGGTTACGAGACTACTTGATTATAGATTGCGGGGGGAAAAAGAGAGAGTCCATTCTCGTCGATCGGCGGGTCGGTTCGCAAAAAGGAAAAAGACAAAAACGACCCACGAACAATTTGCGGCGCTTGAATAAAACTACATTGGACCGTTTTACCCGCGATTTTAGTCCACGATTTATCAACGAGACTACCTGATTAGAGAATACTCGAAGGGATCGTTTCT
Organism: Ampulex compressa; assembly: GCA_038496175.1. NCBI lineage: Eukaryota > Metazoa > Arthropoda > Insecta > Hymenoptera > Ampulicidae > Ampulex > Ampulex compressa. The sequence continues at coordinate 96,830 of JBCFXI010000664.1, forward strand.
TACGATCCTGTAAAGCGCGATTAAAATTCAACTGCATATCTACGTATTTTCAAATTTTTAAACCACGATCAATGACTTTTATCCTGCTTAATCACTTTACTCAATTATTCTTTAGTTCTTTCTTTTATTCTCGACATTTTTACTATATTCTGCTGTTTTATCTAGAGATTCCAATTTTTTATAGGCTACGCGAAGGCTTGTATCATTAACTTCTTGGCGCGTGAGAAATACACGTACGCCTTTAGATCGATTTGAAAATGTTCGAGCACGTTTGTACCGCGCGGATCGACTCGATGCCGCGATTGCGGGTTAAGGGATTCAAATCGATGCAATTTGCTTTGATAGATTCGTTAGAGACGTCACGCTACCGCATGGCTTGTACTTCTTTGCCTTATGCATGGATCGGGGATACGATAAATAAACGAGGAGCCCATTAATGCGCCCGCTCCTATCGGAACTGGGTCGAAGCGCATAGCCTACCCCATCCATAAGTATCGGAGCAGCCAGCGAATTCGGATAAGTAACTAAACTCGGATAAAAACCAAATCCTTCGAACAACGATTTTCCTAACGTCACGGTAATCCTGTCAACATCACATGTCCGTCAGTATCACGAGTATCCCTCGAACCAATGTAATAAAGTAATGGAGGAGAAGAGTCTTTGGAAAATTTTTTCGCTGCTGTTTACAAACGTCGAAACGTTTTGCTGAAGAAAAGGCGATGTCTTGGCCGCTGGGATTTTCACGGGGCGGTCGTACGAGCGCGTTTCTTGTAGTTTCGGAACTTTCGGCACTTCCGCCATTCAGAAATGTTCCAGAAGTCAAGCTTCCGTTGATCGAAGGAAAAACTTTTCATGACGGCACTGGATATCGTTTGTCCTCGACGAGAGCCCCTTTTTCCATTCAGCCCGCCCCCCTCCTCGATTGTCCGTTACAGCGCCATTTCTGCGAATTACCCGCTTCTCGAAAAAGCAATTGGGATATAATAATGGAGTTTGGAAAAAGAGGCACGCTTTGCCCCGAATGGCCGCCGAATAAATTGGGCGGTCCCTTTATTCCGGGGCCCGGAGCTTATTATTCGTAATTCGCGGCAGAATTCACGGTGAACGTTCGGGGATATTATTTAAATAAAAAGCATTACCGTGCGTGGTTTCATCGCGTAATACCTGGGCTAATGATATAAAGCTTTTTGTGCGCGAGCTGAATTTAAATCGCTCGAAAGCGAAACGCTAATTAACTCACAAATAAATATGCTGTAACGTCTCCTCGTTAATTTACTCTTTGGTCTATTCAAATTTCAAACGTCCATTCAATTTTACAGACTGATATCCGACAATCGTGTAATTGTGGAATTATTATAGCGTAATAATGTAAGTCTATACGATGATTGGATTAATAATGAGCGTCGTTGGGCAGTACTGATTTTTCGTGTATCTTTAAGGAATCGGATAGGCCGAAATGATATTCTCAAGATCGCTCGCAGCCTTGGAAAAGAAAACATCCTGGCGAGTTTGCGGTCGAGCAAACGTCATATCCGAGAATTCAGCACGCTTGTTGTGCTCTGTGAAAATTAATGCCCGTAGCGGATAAAACCGGGAGAACCGCAGCGATGATGAATATTCCAACCACGAGGGAAGTGCGACGAAAAAGCTCGAGCCGTACGAATCCCGATATTTATAATGCATCTCAGGAATCTGCGCGAGAATCACTTTGCGCCTCTCTAAATTCGTCGCGTTCGCGCAGCTCTAACCTGTTTCTCGAGTGAAAAATAAAAGATGGCGGAACTCCTTTGACGCGGATATCGTTTTTGGGTTAATTCTCCCGATTTCTTCGTATTTAAACGGAGCCTTCCAATCGAGAGGCTGAAGGTAGAACCGAACTTCCTCACGTATCGATAAAATACACCCGGAATCGATATTACGGGGGTTTAAATAGTTTTCATTCAAGAGCGATTATTTTATTTTAGGAGCGAGGTCAAAGTCCGTATCGTGAGGAACCGCAGCGATGATAAATATCCGAACCGCGAGGAAGTCCTCCGATAAAGAAGGATTGTTCTCCTGGATACATTTGCTTTTTGCGACGCATCTAATTACGACTCTTCTATAATGTTTATCCTCGTGTTACCAGAAAGAAAAAGCCAGCTTTATTTGCTCTGGCCATAATTACGTTTTACGAGGCACTCGGTGCGTTTCATAAAAGTGATCCTCCAGAACAGAGGCTAATAGGTACTCGCGGTGTATCCCAAGGAATCTAATAAATTTACCTTATTCCTTTCGTTATAGCTCAAAGCCTGGCCCTCGGATAAGAGTGAAAAACCGAAGCTTTATCGTAAATCGAGCTTTGTCGCGCCTCTAAAAAGAAACGTTTCGAGGCTTCGCCCTGCCCTTCTCTCTCGTTAGGAGGAAATAAGGATTTGTTATCGCGGTCGGCGATTAGTTTCGCGGAAAATGCGGACATAAAATGTATTTTTAATGGCGGCCGTTTGTAACGTTTCTCATCTGACACCGGGATTTATGGTATCTATTTCGCTGACTGTAATCCCCTTGTAATTGCGTTCTATCAACGGTTAATGGGCCATCGTCTTACATCTTGTTTCGCCAGCAGAATTCTCTTGCGTTATCTGAGACGCGATTTGTTTTAGAAAATTCGGCAAAACCTCCAGACAAGCTGGTCTCTGCATTTAATCTTTCCCACATTTATATCAACGTTTTGCCAGATAAATTCAGAAGTAACAGAATCTCTTCTCGCAAAACAAGTTACCACGAATGTATTTTATTGCTCTACCTTACAGTTTCTCACGGGAGAATTTTGAACCGGGAAAATGTTAAACATGAACAAATATATATAGTTATTGAAAAAGCATATGGATTTAAAGAATGTCCGCTTGGAAACCAAAGCTTTGGTATCGAAGTGATTTTTAATATCAATATACCTAATATCTTCCGTATTAAAGAAAAATAACATTTTAACATAGCACATCGATACATTTTTCAATATCACAGGGTGACAAGATATCCTTAACGACTATCAACGATGATATGGAAAGGCAAAATATACATCCAGTCAATCCAAAGAGAAGATCTTCGAATATCACGCGAGAATCATAAACGTCTCCTCGCAAACCCCAAATGTCTCTTTTATCAGCTCATAGCCGTTTAGAAACAGTGGATCTCCGAGGCGTAATAGATTCATTTCGGCCTCCAATAAGTGTCGCGTAAATTTGTTTTCCTTCGGTTCCAGCTACGAGGGCGAGAAAAAAGGAAGGCAGAGCTTTATGGTTCATATGGGTTTGCTGGCCATTATCGGGAGAATATAAACCCCAATTGTCTCAAAATCCTCTCTTCTGGACCAGGTGCCGCCCTGGAAAGGCGAGCCGTTGAGCGGCCGGCTACAAAGTAATCGCGTTAGTCACGTCCGATATGGATAATGGCGAATCGATATTCGGCATTGGCTCTTAAGCGCGGGCATAAAACTACGATAAGATTTTACTCGATGTACCGAGGCGCCGCGTCGAATGATATTTCCTTGGCAAGCTGGATGAAAGTAAGCAGATCAAATTGGTAAAAGTAGATAAAAGCAGCTTTCTGAGATGATTTAACTCGTCGATCGGTGTCTACTTATCACGGACAATGATTTCTCGACCGTGAATGTTTATTTTTTTTTCTTTTTTAATGAAGACGATGCATTGATTATTTCTCAAAAATTCCTGAGATTTGTCATGAAATATTCCCTCCATTTATGTTCTTTTTTATTTATCGCTCAAGTATTATATTTACCCTGATATTCGTCTATTTTTCATCTGATATTTCCATATCGGATTTTTATTCTTATCCGAAATTGACATTGTACGATCCCACCTTGTGCCACTTTATACATTCCACCTAGACCTATTTATGATATAGACCTCACTATAAATATTGTTATATAAATATAAATTTAGCCCTTGCGACTCTAGGCCAATCCTAACACCACGTTATAAGTTTCACCATGGCCACCTTATAATAGCCAACGCGCGTTCATTAAAAAACGCTCCTAGTCTATAATCGTACCACGTTGTGCATTAAAAAATTCTAGGTCAATGCTTGGCCGAAAAGTATTGCGTACAAATGTGGATCGTTATACTGACAAATAACATCATTTCTCATCAACTTTGCAGTCATCAAACCGTTACTTTAATACACCGAATACGGTAACGAGATGTGCAAACATATTTACATTAACGAAACTACACTTTCTGACGATTCCAATAATCGACAGTGTAAAGATAGTGTAAAAAAAAAAACAGATAAAAATCGATATTGTAAACTCGATGGTCGCGTTACGCCTCGACATTCTTCTCGAAAATCTATCCTCTTACGGCTTCCATTCATTTAGCATTCGATACCACGGAAATGAGAATCGCTAATCGTTTGCTCAAGTCTCAAGAGGTAAATCCCAAGCTGCTCCGACTGAGTAGTCGAGGCCGTGAATGGTACGACAGAACATCATCAGTCGTGCAGACCATGTCCTTCGTAAACTTCGACCGGAACGTCCATCGACTTTCGGCCGGTTTCGCGTAAATCTCCGCTTAATGCATGCTAAATGCGCCCCGTGTAAACTCCCGTTAATGGCATCGGCCCTCGGGCTTCCTGAATTTCGCGCTGCCCTCGAGGCTGGCTTGGAAATTGCAGGACCTTTGACGAAGTTTTCGCCAAGGTAACCGTTAAGCTCGAACGATCGAGGGCCACGAAAGTCACGAGGGTATGTGCGTTAATGCTGGATAAAGTTTGGATAAAAGAAAAGAGTACGGGCGTTCGATGCAAGTTCGCAAAATAGGCGTGGATAATCTTTGACGACCTCCAGGATGCGTTAATTTCTGTTTTTCATCTTTTAAATAGCGCGCGTTTAATTGAGATAACGAAGAGAAGAATATATATGTATATATTTCTTTTTATTACTTTTTATCTCTCGTAGGATAAACGATGAACTTAATAAGCGTGGTTTACGTTTATTAAAAGAAAGCAATACCTAGGTTATGAATATTCTTTATATCGATCTTAAAAAGTTGCGTATCGATATTCTGATATATCACAAAATGGCGTTTAATTCATCGCTAGTAGTATAGAAGTACTGTTCAAATAATTCGATACAGACATCGGTATGTAATCACGATCAAGCCCCCATGGACCCCAGAAATCCTCTTCCAAAGGTATTTCCAGGGTAACTCGTGTCCTCCCACTTTCGCCTACAAAAGCAGCTTGAAAGGGTACGCGAAATCGACGTGTAATACGATGATCGATGGAACAGAGCGTCTGCGCGTGCGCAGTGATTGATAAAGCCTTCCAAGCTCCGCTGTATATCCCTGCAAGGACCAGACAGCCTTGCTCGCTATTCGCGTGTCGGTTTGTAACGCGCTGCGAAACGAGCAAAGGATTTCGAGGCGCGATCGGTGTATCGCGCGTGCCTCCCAAGACGCGAATATCTTCGCCAGGAGCGTGAGATCGAACTGGAGAGATGTTCGTTTGGGCCGCACGACCGTGAGGCCAGCATTGTGCATGATAATGGACGTTTGAAGCCCGTAGATCGCATTATAAATTACGAGGGCGTATTAACCGGCCGGTTTCTGCACCGACGGCCGAATATTGCATACATAAATGCATGTCCAGATCGCGCCAAGACAATACGAGGGCCGACATTGCATTATGGCCGATTCCAGGGCCTGTGGAAACTGCAAGAAAGCTTTTGAATATCCTTGATTAAATTGCGGCGAGGATGGATACGAAATGCTTTGCGTTTTCTGGAGATCTTTTCGATTGATTTTTAATCCGATGATTCTCGTGTGTATATCGGTTTTCCTTTTGAAAGGATATCTCTGATAAATCTTTTTCTGCGGTAAAGAGACAGGAGGAAATGTATGCTATTTATTTGTATAAAGAATTGATATTAAAGAGATATTTATTTATATTTGTATATAAATTTATACGTTTCATCCGCGTAATCGAGTGAGATTTACCATTTAATCATTCTGCGGGGAGGAATAATGGAAAAGGAGGTTTACACTCGTCTTTTAAGATAAATCCTGCAAAGTGCTTTTGATGAACTATAAAGCTTTAAAGGGGTTTTTTTCCCTCTTTTTTTTGGGATGCTATCAGGCAAATCGGGAAATCTTGTTGTTGCGCGTGGCTGAATAAAACAAGTCGCTTTATCCGAATTCTCGTAATAAAGTTCGTCGCGGTAAACGGAAGTCCCTTTTGCCGGCAGCATGGTGTACGGAAATTTAAAACTTCCGCGAGAAAAGTTTCTCTCCGACGCTCGCTGATTTTTCCGCGCGATACGCGCGTGATTTAAATCCCCGCCTTTAACACGGCTCCCAAACCGAACGATTTTAATGGCCCACGCAGGGAATTCGACGAAGGACAGAGTTTTTGGAGGTAATTTCTCCGATCACTAAATCGACAACCAAGTAATTGCGGATTGCATCGACACATGACTTTGGTTAAATCTTCACAATTAGTACATTGATTATTATTCGGTAAAAAAAAATGGAAAAATATAGAAGTTCGTATAGGAAAATATAGTTCACAATATAGTTCTAAAGAAACATAGTTTATATAGAAAATATGTTCTATATAAATAGAGTTTCTTATTCTTTTTTATTCTCGTTTAAAAAATCCACAATTAATTAGTCGTTAACTCGATATCTTCCCGAAATTCGAGGCGCTATTTCTCCCATGTTTGTTTCGTATTTTCACTTCGTATCGAGGTTTATATTTACTGTTCTTCAATTCGCGTTTAGACCAGAGAAATTCCAGGTGCAGAATCCAGCCTCTGGTCGAACGAATTAATCGTCCTGCGACGAAAATCGAGTCGCGCTCGATCCGTCAGTCGGTCCTAACCTCCAAAATTTTCTCAACCTCTTTTCCAAGATTTTCTCGAGTGATTTTTGGTCTTCACTCACGAACACTTACAACGCCACTTTTCCACGGTAGTCACTTTCCTCCTCGTCGTATTTCCAGCCTTCCTTCGCACCTTTTGTCCCCGCGAAACTCGTTTAGCGCGCCAATATCGCGCGGGAACACACCCTGAATCGTCGATAACGAGGGGCCGTGCTCTCGACGTAATTCGCGACTTCGTTGCGAATCCAGGCGGATAACGAAGCTACGCGCCTCTTTGTCGCCGGTGATATTGAGACTGAGCACAATAAACGGTGCGATTTTCTCGCGGTCTGCGCGAAGCGTCGGTTATTTTGTGGATAACAGAATTAAGCTTGTTCCCTCGTTTCGGTGCAGAACAGCGAGGAAATCGAGAGGGCGTTATAAGTAGAATGCATTTCGTTAGGAACTTTTTCGTGAATGAGGTACGCAATGTTAGTTTAGTTTATGTAATATATGTATATATTTTTTTATTGTTTCTACGTCTTTTTTTTATTGATTTCTACGTTTTTTTTATGATATCGAACTCAAGCTAAAACTTGTATTTAAATTATATATCAAAGTAAATGCTGCTTTATCGATGGAGTTTCTTTAAGAAGGTCTGAACGAGTGATAAAGAAAATAATTAAGAATGAATTTGATTCAAGTGCGCATTAATCGCAGACTATCGAAGGAGCCATATTTGGCCTTGGACCACAAAGGGTTAATATATCAATATACGATATACAATATATTGATATTATATATAACCCTGTCGTATCGAAACATCGTGAGAAGTACGGATGAAAACTACGTCTCAGGATAAGACAAACTCGTCGTGTTAATGGGTAAAAATTTAAACATCAGCGCTTAAGATCACGATACGAAATGCATCGCGCCCTTATCCAAGTCTCCAAGGAGGGCCTCTCCTTTCAGAAGCGTACCTTCGCTTCTCGATGCGCGCGCCACAGAAAATCGCAGGTTAGGGGGATTTCGGTTCAGACGCTCTTCTCCTCGTACAAACGAATCCGTCTGGCGCAAACGGTCCTTTCGTTCCTTACCCGCGATTAATTTCTCGCACCTCGAGATCCGAGCGCCTTTCACGAGCCCAGTCGCGCTTTAATCCACGTCAGCCAGCTGACACGGTTCCGTTATATTAACGTCAAAGACGCAATTAACGAGTTTGTTTGACCCGAACGATAATGACCCTCGCGGCGGCCCCTTTCTCGCCAAACGAATCTCACCAGCCGCTCCTCTGGTTACCAGCGTTTCGCTCTGGTTACCAGTCTTGGGCTCCTCTCGACCCTGGAACTTCCAAAACAGTCGAAACGACTGGTCCAGGCATTTCTTAAGAAAATCTCACACCTCCGTGACTTCCGTGACTATCGCGATCTTCGTAGATTTTTCCAAATGTACCTCCGAAATACAGAGAAATGGAGCTTCGAACAAAGAGATACGTTCTTTGACGCGACGCTTCGATCGTTTCTGCATGGTACAGATATATGAATGAAATTTCAGAGGGTAGATTCAATCGATATCCGAGTTATCGAAAGCTGTACCAGTGATTTAAACGGAGCTTCAAAGCGCGAGTCGACCTTCGTTATTTTTAAAGCTTTTTTAAGTTCACGGTAATATTTAGCATATCGATACTCTTTGGCCATATTTAGATATACTTTTGGAAAATTCCTTTAATAGAGTCAGCGTGTATTTCACGCTTCTCCTTAACCCTCCATTTTCCTCGAGGATACACACGATTGGTTCGGCATTAAATACGGAGCACGATGTCTCGCTCGATCTTGTCCTTGGCGTCGAATAATGGAGCCTCGAGGGATGCTCCGGCGATCGTCCAGGGGAGCAGACGATAATCCGGACAATTTCGTTAGGCTCGTCTGCCCGAATCAAAGGAGCGGCGCTCGCTTTGGAATCGGGAGATCGTGGGAAATACCGTTTGAATGCGAGGGGTTTTCGAGAAGATGCCTCGAGCGTCGCTCAAAGGAAGGCCCCGGCGTCGCAACCAAAGGACGGGGGGCGAGGGGGGAAAAAAGGAAACGCGGGTTCTTAACGGCGTGAAAAAATCTTCTCGCGCGCTTAATGCGATCACAAAGAGCCCTGTGTCAAGTCGAGCCATTTTCAACGGTTGTTTTTGCACGCCCTCCCCCCCTCCTCCTCCTCCGTCCTTTCGAGGTTTTTTTTAGCGGCACCTCAGTGGTACCGCGGGAGGGTGGGTAAATAACGTGGTACTTTCGCTTTGTGCCTCTTTTTGCCGAATTTTTTTTACGCACCGCTTCAAAGCGAATTCCTCGCGTAGATTTTACCACCGGCTCTGAAGGCACCTCAAAAGGGTGGGAGTTATATAAAGCTCGCGCGGCGGCCCATCGAGTCGATATCGACGCCCGCGTACAGATTCTGACGACGATACGGGCGTTTGATACTTAATAGGAACGATCGGAAATATCTTTGATCCTTGGGATTTTACTGGCGTGATGCGTTTGAAAATATTCCTACGTACACTTTACGGTATCGTCCATACGTCCTTGGAAGGGTGTTAATCGGCAAGGGTGTGGTTAATTCGAAGTGTATAATAATAAGATTAATTGCTGAATTTGGAAAATTCATCGATGTCGCTGTTTTTATTTAATTGTAGATTAACCTAGGATATACACCAGTTTTTTCTTTTTTTTTCTAAGCTTCGACCACTAGGATCATTAGCACTTTCGATTCTCTTTGAAGCACGGATCTCGCGATCGATTATCAAAAGTCCCTTTATCTACATTCTTCGCCCTTCGAGAGCGTGCCAGGATATTTGTAAATCGACCATTATTCCCCTCTTCGCGCTCGCTCGAAAATTCCGTGGATCCTCCAATCGCCTATTTGCCGTTGGTTTTCTCTTCAACCTATAAAAAAAAAAAAAAAAAAAAAAACGGGGGCGCGTTCTCGGAGCTTATTGGAAGTAAGTACTTCGCGCCCAACTGGAATACCGTGGAAATCGGCCCGCTCGTATTTCCATCCGCGCTCACCGCCTAAGAGCGTCCCATTTCAGACGTCTTTGAGTAGTTTTCCTTGCGAGTCTCAAAACCGTCTTGAAGAGGTCCTTCCACCGGCGTTACTGCGACCCGTGTGCGAGGAAGCAGGTCAGCTTAATAGGCTGCCAGGCGCATAGCTGAACCGCTTTTAGTCTACCCGCTTTTATTTATTTACCCCCTGGAATGGCTGGCCGCACCTTTCTGCTCGTTGCGGATCTGAAGAACCGACCTGGACCCCTTTTCGACGACGAGGCCTCGAATCCGCCCTTCGAAACGTGCATGATTCGAGATTTTCGCGGCGCACCTCCTTCTCGGACCTCGAATTTCGTCTTGTTTTCGTCCCCATGGTTTTTTTCTCGATCGTTTAGCGGCTTGCTCTCGAAAGCGGAGCGCGAGAAAGGACTTCTGGCTTGCTGGAGATCATTCGTGATAATAATTCGTCCTATTAATAACTTTCTCGCTTGGTTATCAAAGCGACAGATGCATCGTTTTTGTCCGGATGCGCTTGTTTGCGCTAAAGTTTTTCACGATGAGCGGGATTCGAATGAAAAGTGGAAATAATCTTGGTTTATAATCAAATCTGCGAATAGGAATTTCTCGAATCGAACCTAGATTCGATAGAGTAAAGAAGAAAATATAATACAAAACCTTCACCTCTCGTTAATCCCTTGCTCGCGTGTATATTTATTTAAAAATCATTCTAAAGCAGACTCTGCTCTTATCAGTACCAACCGCGCTGCGCTTTGCGTAAATTCACCCAAAATTTATAAAAACGAACACTTGGACAGTGCAGTAAAGTCGAAATAATACATATATAAATCCATCAAGATACTATTTCATATTAAACAACCCTCGACCGTTGCCCTTTTAACTCTCGACCGCTGCGTCGTCGCGAAGTAATGTATTATACTTTGGGGCAATAGCCGAATTACATTCCACGAGCTCCGCGATGGCTCGATATTCCCGCCAGAAGTCGTCCCTGTCCAAGGTTTTCGCCTCGACGCTGAAACGCCTCGTCGACCGCGCAGAACAATAAGGGCTGATTGGATCTGATCTGCTTATTTCCATTTGAAAATACTCCTGGCTGGCCGTAATCGCCGCTCGAGAAGCCAGGAATGGCGGTTTCGCTCGTGCAGGCGAATATGGCGCTCCGTCCGACGTATCGTGGAAGATAGAGAGAGATAGAGATAGAGAAAGAGCAGAAGAAAAAAGAGGGAAAGAGAAAGAGAGAGAGAGAGAGAGAGAACTATTTCCCGCCGGAAGTTTCATTCCGTTCGGCGTGTCTGCAAGATCTGGGAGCAGTCGAAACGACATTTCCGCGGCGATGGAAGCGAAAGATACCCTGGAATCCGATTTTCGCGACCGTTTCGGCTTTTTCGATCGGGACGCACAGCCCCGTGGGCTGTTCCGGCGTTCCCTTTAAATGCTGATGGCGGGCGATTCTCTCGTGTGCCGCGACGAAAGACCGTTGACCCCTCGCGCTGCCGACGGGCCGTCCCATTGGCCACGATCGGCGAAACTTGGTTCCGCACCTCGATTAACGTCGATTCGCCTTGATTAATTGCGCGACTGCTCCGCCACGGGACTCGTTGATCCTTCTAGGACGATCGAGCTTCGTGGATAGATGGCGATATGGCGGCCGCAACGACTACTCGAGTCAAATTTTGAAACAGGACCGTCGCTGTCAATAACGAAAACGAAGACATATGCGTGATTGAAATCAGCGAGTGTTTTTTCTGTTTCTTTTCCTTTTCTTTTTCCTTTATTTTTGTGAAAATTGTATTTGCATGACTTGAAAAAAGAGTGATACGGGTGTAGGTTGAGATTTCAATACTGAGCATGAGGAACTTGTGCTGTAAATTCTGTTTAGTCGTTGATTTGATTAGGTAATATTAAGCATCGTGTTATTAAAATTCTTTCGATAATAATATCGATGTATTAATTGTTAAAAGTGCTTTTCGATATCTGATTACGAGTACGTGATTATTATATTTTTTCTCGGGTTTTCTTAATTTATATGCTTTAATGATCTGCATAAAAATATCAGCTGCGCTTAGATATTTTGCTGAGGCTCTTGGTAACGTTATTCGCAGGTTTATCACCGTTTACTTGGCCCTCCCTTGTTTTTCTCAATTTCAGGCACTTTTTAAACTCTCAATTTAGGGAAAACCGAAATTGCTGTTGTCGAAGTTATCGAGCGTTGATGGAGGCACGCCTAGTCCTTGTTTGCACAAACGAAGTTCTGCTTTAAATAAGCTCCCAGGGGGGTTCCCTCGAAGGAGGCGTCGCATAAAATCGACTAAACGGGCCAAGGAATACGTGCTTCCTTCGAGGAACAAGTTTGCGGAGGTGTGAATCCCGTGGAAGTTTCAAACGAGATCGAATTTTCACCCGGGATTTTCTCACCTAATATGTAATACGTAAATCCAATGATTCGTAATTTGGCTTAAAGGGCGTTATAATTCTACCCGTCGCCTTTGAACTTTTATACTTAATATGCAAAATGCACGCTCAATGCTTCCTAGCTACTTTTAAACAGTATTATAACTTTACTCCAGCGACTGTATATTTTTCCACCTAGCATGTACGGTGTACGTCCAATAATTCTATTAATAACAACCCTTTCGAAGTACCAAAAGAATTTCGTTTATCGTCCTTGAAATTTATTTATAAATAAACGAACAAAAGATTTATAACTTGGATAACATTTCACGTGATATTTAAATTCGTTTCATGATTTAATCAATTTTAACCCCTTTCATACATGTTTTTTAAAATTAATTTTTGAGATCGTGGGGACGCCTCGAAATTTTTATTTTGAACATATTTATCAGAATTGAATCGCTGTTTTAATAAAATCCAAGCAGCGAGGTTCAACAATTTTACGACACGCTTCTCGAAAACATTCGAGAGACGAAACAAGGGCTGAGCTCCTCCGCGCGTTTCTCGAGGATCCACGCCCGAGCGCTGACCATTAGGATGCATCTCCTTCTTTGAGTCCTCCTCAAATAAGATAAAGCCGCTTACACTCGAACCGAGAAAGTGCGATCCACGGGGCATGAATAGTAAAGAGCGCGACCTGAATCAGAACAGATTAAGGGATCACGGATGCGCCGTTTGCGTGTCTATCTGCCGCTTTTCCAGGCAACCATTGCGGTTCACAATACATAATCCGCTTCGCTCATTCGCTCACTCATTCGATCTCTCCTTCGTTTTCAGTCACTCGCTTACTCACTCGTTCGCTTTTTCGTTTTTACTCGCTCGTTCTCTTTTTCGTTTTCACTCATTCACTTACTCACACGCTCATTCTCTCTTTCACTCACCCTCCAGCTCTCTCTCTCTCTCGATTTATCTTGTCGCTCACATGCGCGTTTCTCCTTAAAATACAAGGTTGAGCATGTATACAAGGGTAAAAGGGAAATATTTTGATTTCACACCCTTAAAAGCTTAGCCCAGAGATATCCTAAGCTGCTTTATCTCGGTGGTCGGGAAATATTGTCGGTCTTCGCATGGAGCTTTGTCCTGAAACCGCAAAGACGTAATTCTCCGCCTCGCCTTCGAGCAGCGTGGCTTTCGTGGTGAAGTCAACATTTTTCAGGCGAAGACTATTTCAAAGAATTTCTAAGCAAGCCAATTTTGGCAAAGGGAAATTTCCGGAAATTTTGGAAAATATTTGAGGAAAGAGTAAAGCGGATTATATATTCTAAATCAGGGTAGCGACAATAATATGTCATTCATCCTCCCTTTCTTTGAGCCGCGTTCGGTATGTCGTCGATCAAAAAAATATTAGGAGATCGTGCCCTCGTTGGAGCCACGAGCAAGGACGCGACAAAATTGCGGATGCGATATTGGGAACCGGTAAACGACGATTCGCCCATTTATTTGCCACGCGTACACGACGTGACGTAATGGGAAAATAATATTCGACCGCGTTATCCCCTCCAGAGTAACGATCACGCCCCCCTCCCCTCTCGATCTCGATCGAGCCTCGATTCAGATATCCAACGAATCACAGAACGAGAAAACGAGTACAGCGCAAGGATGAAAAAACAAGGATAAAATAAAAAAAAACGCACGCTAGTATTAAAAGCAAAGAATACCAATAATAAAAGAACCGCGTTCTCCCTATAAGAGACCCATCTAAATAAAAACCTACCTAAACTACGCTCTATAAATAAAAATCCCTCAGCTTTTATTCCACTATAATACATAATAATCCGTACAATACGGTACACTAATAATAAAAGCCATAAATAATACCCGCATTTGAATAATATCAATACTCCCCCTTTCAACCTGCCCCTTTAAATAATACCTAATTTCCGCGCAATACAGTACACCAGTAATAAGATCGATGAATAGAGCGATGGTAAAAACGAAGAAGCAGGTATACGACGATAAGAATAACACAGGGTAATGCGTGAACCTGATATAGGAACGCCTTGACCCACATCCAGCCGCTGATTCGAGGCTACGACATTTCGCCCAGAGTCCCGGGATGCCTCGACATCTCCTCATATTACGTTCCTCGAGCCTTTCCACGTCCTTTAATTATCCAACGTCGGGGCATCGATTGCTCTCCCCGTTACCTCGAGCCCCCCCCCCCCCCCTCCCACGAGCCCCTCAAGGCCACCCAAGAGGAGGGAAATCGGGTAGGAAATTGGGCTATGAAAACGTACAATTATCGGGAAGGCTCGCGAACCTGATATTCCGGCGAAAGAATATGCACAGCATCCGCGCGGTATTAATTACAGGAGGGAAAGGGAATTGGGTCGAGGTACTTGATGTATATCTAATTATTGCCCGGAGATATTTCGTAACGAGTTCCTCGAGACTTTGCGCCGAGCCGGGGAATATTTCCGGATCGATGTGGCGCGGATCGTGGCCCTAGGCGATTCGCGCGCTGAAGGGGATCTTTTTCGATCCTCGAGCGAGGCTCGGGAGTCACTTTGAATGGTGACGTCGACGCGAGCCTCTCTGTCTGTCTTAATTCGCGATCGTCATCGATGGCGCGGTATTCGTTGGGAATTTGCGGGTTGAAACTTGCCAAAGGGATTGCCGATAATATTAGGCTTCGCGTAGCGCGACGTATTTTTTTTTTTTTTTTTTGATTCATTTTTTGGCACCGACTGCCAGGGTCACTTGGCCTAGGACCTACTGTTTAAGGTGGGTTCCGAACCACCAGGTGCGACGTGTTTCGTACGGACTTAGGAGTGACGTTGTATTATTAATATTGAGGGATTTGTTGTTAATTATTGCGAGTATAAGGGGATGGAAAGGAAGGACGTTTAAATTTAAATATTGAACATCTTATTATTCGAAGAGAAACCCTTGCATCCGAGTTCTTTCGTATGTTTTCGTAGTATTAATTGTTTCGTGGATTATTCAAGCGAGAAATAGTTTTTGTCCGTGACGAGTTTTTATTCAAAATGTAAGACATTGTTTTTAAAATTTTCTTCACATCCATCATAATATTGTACTCAGATATTTTAGAGCATCGGATAATGTTTGGGTATAGAATGTCGAGGGAAAAGATTCCCGTATTCGGAGGAACTTTGAATTTATTACTCGGTAAAGTTCGATCGTTGGTATTGGAGATGTGTTAGCCGTAAATATTTATGTTTTCTTTTGGGGAACTTGCAGTACGCCTATCGAAGTGATTTATTTCGTATAGTTTACTCGTGTTTAAATATTAGAAGCGATTTTTAAAGTAGGGAGATTTATTTCCAAGATTATTCAACGTAGGGAAAAGTGAAATCGTATTGTACTTGGATACCCAGGATTAAGAAAACTCAACCATGTCTTTGGAGAAACTCCGAATTTACTGCTTCACAATTCTCAACTCTTTATACAATCTTCGCACTTAAGAAATACGTACAAGTCAATTTTACAAAGTTTCGCGGCTATCAGCTCGCTATTCCTCGCGATCTCGAGAACACACCTCGATCGCGAGGAATACCGATTGCCCAGGTCTCACCACGTGGAGGTTGCCGCGACTAGAGACCCCCCACCCACCCACCATTCTACGCACGCAACTAAACTAAACGCACCCATCCCTCCATACTCTTAAGCGAATACGCTAAGCACACGGTCCATCCCGCCATTCATCCAGCTTTCAAACGTGTAAGCAGTGACAAAACTATGAAAAAGGGGTGAGAAGAAGAGAAGAGAGAAAAGGGAAAAGCGCGACGCGACGAATTCTTCCAAGAGCACCCAGGGGTCTTGACGAGCACCAGACGGGCCCGACGGTGACCCTGGGAAGGCCACCAGGGAGTGGTAACCAGGCGAAGCGCACGTTGGGTCAGGCGTGACTAAACCAACCCTGCGACGCCACTCCCCTTACGGCGACCCCCCGTGAACCGCCGGGAGCACCGCTGACACCGACAAAACAGCCTGGGGCCACCCAGAAGAATTCGAGACTCTATGCTCCCACAAATGGAGCGCAAAACGAGCGTGACTCTAAATTAAAATAGAATTGTACTGCTCACGCTTGAAATCTCGCATACCACCCCTTAAATTAGATGCACCCATCCCTCCATACGCGCACCTTAACGCATAGCTACGAACTTAATACGAGCGCGTTCTTCGTTCTTCTCTCTTCTTTCTTCTTTCTTCTTTCTTCGGTTCCAAAGCTGAAAGCTGGTAAAGGGGAAAGTAAATTGTTAGTGTGGAAATTAGAGGGGGGCAAGCGAGGGGGGAGACACAAAAAAAATACGATAAATAAGAAAAGGGAGGGATGTTGATACTTCGCTGGGACTGCGAAGAATGAGCTCCGTCCGTCCGCGCCGCCTTATATAACCTCCGGAGCGCTAGTGACGAAACCGACCTCTGAGGTCGTTCGAAATTGAAAAATTTCGTTTGCCAACGCTCACCTTGCGCCGAGTCTTTGTTCGTATATTACTCGATGATGCGTGTTTTATCGATTTTTACTCGCGATATCATCGCGAACCCTCATTTTTTACACGCTCGCGATGCATATGCGTACGTTCCAGCATCTCTCGCGAATTAATTCACGATAAAATGCGCGTAGGTCGATTTGATCGTTCTTGGAAGACGATCGTTCTTGGTAATCCTCGAGTTTGGCTTTTTTCCATGCGATCGCGCTCCTTCCTGGAAATTTTCGTACCTTGTGTCAATTTTCAGACATTTCTTAGTTATTCTAATAAAATCAGTTTACGCAATCAAAACTTAATTGCGTGAATTTTCAGACGCTCTATAGTTATTCTAATAAAATCTGTTTACGTAATTACAACTTAATCGCGTGTATTTTAAATTTTCCGTATCCTCTTTCGTATCTTGAATCAATTTTCAGACACTTCATACTTATTCTAATAAAATCAGTATACGTGATTACAACTTAATCGCGTGTATTTAAAATTTTCCGTATCCTCTTTCGTACCTTGCGTCAATTTTCAGACACTCCATACTTATTCTAATAAAATCAGTATACGTAAATACAACTTAATCGCGTGTATTTAAAACTTTCTATATCCTCTTTCGTACCTTGCCTCAATTTTCAGACACTCCATACTTATCCTAATAAAATCAGTATACGTGATTAGAACTGAATCGCGTGTATTTTATATTTTCCGTATCCTCTTCGAAATCTCTAAGCTACAGTATTTTACGGAGCAAAGGTTCATCCTCGCTGATTTGATAGGTCGCATTCTTATCCGCTCTACGATCTCGGTTAATCGTCCTTTAGTGCACTCCGGGCGTATACGCGCGTTGGTGCATAGCGGCCAAAGATTCGGGGATTTACAAATCGCGGAAAGACTCACAGGATACACGGCAAAGGCCGAATCCGCGCTTTGAAAGTCAAAGTAGCGCCTGCAGATCGGGGAAGTACGAATCGAGGGGCCCTGAAAATCGCAATTTCCAGGGCGAAACGAGCGGGAAAAATCGGAGCTGGGAGTTCTACCAGGTCGGAACTTTTCCCTTGCGAGGGATCCGAGGGAAGGAAGGAGCTTTGAGGCTGGCTTTTGGCCGAACGAGAGGGCACGGCGCGTATTTCCTTGCTCTGCTCGCTCGCCGGAAAAATCGAATTTTCCTTTTCGAGCCAGAAATGATCGCATTACTCGGCCGCCTGTTCTGGAACTTATCAATTTTAATGCACGGTCTAGATCTCCTCGCAGCCATCCTTGTACTTCCTACCTGTCCTTTAAAGCAGGATTTCTCTAAATCGAATTTAACTTTCGATTTTCTACTCGATTTTCATTCAATTTCCATTGATTTAATCTCGATTCTCTATAAAGTCGTTTCCAGATCGTCTTTATATTCGTCGATTACATTTTTTCCGCCATTGGCAAGTTCTTTTTAATAATCTAGAGTGATTTGCATAAGTGATTCTATAAATATTAAAGCGTTCTTCTTTATCTTTATGTTTCGCTCGGTATATTTGAGCGGGCATTTTAATTATTTTAATTATCGTCCTTTTTCGTATGGAGATTTTAGTTTTACCGCATTTTTGCGCCGCAGGGATCCACAATGAGCGTGATTTCTAAGAGAAATACGCAGTGAGTTTAAAATTGCTTGCGAGACACCTGGCGCTTTTCAAGAAGCCCGACGGTCTCGCGATTCAGACATGGGTTAAACTAAAACCCTGCTCCCGGCGTTTACTTTGCTCCTTTAAAATTCGAAAACTACGGTACACGAGGCCCGTCTTCGCGCATCTTATCTTCATAAAACGCGCAAATATATTACATCTGCGAGTCGAAATAATTCGATCGAATCAAAGTGAAATAATCCTCTTTGAACGCATAATATTCTAAAATCATCGTTTCTCTCTACGAGTAACGAACTTTTTTTTCCTAAGCTCGCGACAAACACGAGCAATTCCTGGAATGCAAAACAGGCCGTGTTGTTCCCTACTAATCCCCTAACAAATAAGTTTTTACAAATCTTTAGTCATCAGTTCCGCTGGGTGTTTACGTTTTTCTGCTTATTTTCTTTTTACATTAATCCCTACCAAGTAAACTTCCAACGTACGGCCTTCTGCGAATAGAATTTTTCAACGGGGAGAATTAATGATTTTCCAAGGTATTTCGATGCTTTTTACCGAACGTCTCGTGGCCGTTCCTATCGATTTCGACAAAGAGCCGCTCGGCTTTAATGCCATTCCGCTCCGGCGATCATACGTGCGTACATTGATCCGTAGCTATAATACGCGTTCGATACGTCGTTAATAACATTAATCCATCCTATGGGATATTTCGTCCCCCTCCCCTCCTTCGTAATATTCATTTATCTTCTGCTCTAAGTGCATTGATGCTAAATACCGAAAGCCGTGAATGGACGGAAAATCAGATTGTCGTGCAGCTTCGAAAAAATCGAATTTGCGCTCATCTCCCGATCCGTGAACGATATTGGATTCAAATCGGTATTATCGCGTAATCCTTACATTCCAGGATCCGTGAAAATTCTTAATATCCGCCCTGATTCGAAGCGAGGATTTTTCGAGAACGAGGATTTTAGAAAAAGGAGGATTTTAGAGAACGAGCAAGTTTAGAAAACCAACGGGGAACATTTCATAATAATATTTCGCAAGTCGCGACGGTTTTTATGCCGTTCTTTTTTATTCTTCGCAGTTTGAAACGCTATAAATCAATCCTAGCGCCTATCGCCAGCCCGCCATATTGTTTTACAAGCGCAATGGCTTATGGGATAATGGACGCCCACAGAGCGATTCGTTACGTCGTTGCGTTGGAATTTCTCAGTTTCAGGAACCTCGAGCATAGTCGCGCCTACGCCGCGCCTGACAAATGCCGGGCTGTTCCCCTTTGTCGTCGATTTAACCCTTTCCCACTCGCGTCACGTTCTGTTTTGCTGAATAAGGTATTTAAAATGCAAGACTCGGAACGCGATCCCCATGTGTAACAGTGTCCTCAGCCGGCGTCGAGATCACTTGGCGAAATTCCTTGGCTATTCTCCTGGGGGGAGGGCGAAGCATTCGAAACGAATGCCGGGAAATATTACCGCGCGGCTTATTCTAAAATTGGCGCCGGCCCCGTTCCCCGTGCACGCGAGGGGAGGACATAATATGCATAAATTATGCGAGGCGTGTTTCAAATAGCCCGCCATTTATTCTGTACTTTAACAAATGCAGCGCGCCTCTCAAGGGCGCGTCGATTTTTTTACAGCGTCGGATTATTAAGGTTCGCGTAATAAGGCACGCACCACCAGAATCCCGAGCCTTTCTCGCTAAGTTGTCGCCATTCTTTCTCCCTAGTTTCTTCTCGATGAACCGCGCCTTTCTCGGTTCATCTTCGTACTCGGATAATAGAGGCGCGTATTATTATCCATGGCGAGTACTCTCGTAAACTTGCGTGATTATCAAAGGCGAATAATGAGGCTCGTTATACCTTTTTTATTCGATCGTACGGTTTTACACGTTGAACATATTAAGACGCTTGATTATATATTTACTTGATTCTTTCTCACTTACATAGTACCAATTTGAAATCGCGCTTTCGTCTAAATATTAACCCTTTCCACTCGAGGCTTTTTTCGCTCAGGCGAACCAGCGATTCCTGAATTTCTTACAGCTAACTTTAAATAATTTCAGACACAATTTAACGTTTGAAGCATAAACATCGTTATCGCTCGAATTATCACGTAAAACCGAGATCATATAGCGACTGAGAGGATTAATATTCTTCAAACTAGACGGATTATTAAAAGTATCTTCTCTTTATCATGGTTTATCACAAAAAAAAGCAAGGATAATAAACCCCTGGCCTCGACTCTCATACGTATGAAGAAAAGGGGGAAAAAAAAATGTAATACAACATATTGAGCATCAAAGTCGAGTATTTCAAAGGGAGCAGAGGTAACTCTGTGCGCTTCTAGGGCGCAAGGAAGATGCTCGAGGCTGAGATTAGTACCGATGGTACGACGTACTGGAAGGAGAGTGTTTTACGACAAAGCGGGGCTCCCGCTGCTTGTTAGAAATCCCGCGATAAAATGACTCGGCGCTACGTTAAGGAACTAATGCAAGTCGGGCGTCGCGAGGTCCGACACTCGTTGCGCACGGAGGCTCGCCGTAAAAGCTGATAATAAAAAGGAGAACAGGAGCGAGCCGGAGAGGAAAAGGAAGGAAGCAAGGAGCACTCCGCATCTTTCATTTCGAGAAGATCGAGCCGGCGCCCTATCACGAAAAGTTTCCTCGTGAAAGACTTTGCCGGAGCAATCTCTTTCAAAGGCGCGGAAAATCAGGGTGAGGATATATAAAAATAAAATAAATAAAAGGGGTTAGACAGAACTGGCGTACCATAAGGATACACTAATTATTATTTCTATTTCTGACCTTTTCCTGGCATGTTTCTTAAGAAATAGACTGGACCACGAGAGCGTATTAAGCAAACGTCTTAGTAAGAAAACATTTAAATCGTTGAATCTCATACTTTCGGATTTTTTCCTTTCGAGTTATATAAAGAACCGCGCAATGAATATTCAACGGCGTGAAGACATGCGAGAGAAATATTTCTGTTTAGGAATGATGTAGCTCGAAAGAGATGTTCTCTCGTATTTTTGCGATCCATTTGCTAATTATATTCTTATTACACGCGACTTTTGGCTAATAGCGTACGTCAGAGTATTCGAGTCAAGCTGCGAAGGTGGACTTCGTCCAGAAAGCGTCGTCCACGTTTAAATCGTGATCATCCCTGTAATGAGTTCGAGGATGGAGGCTCGTATCGCCGTTGATAACTCTCGATAATCCGACTTCGTTGATAGACCGAGGGTTGAGAATCCCTGAGCGTGTGCAGGGCGCGTGATTAAAAAATAACAGCTTTCAGAATTTTAATCTCTTCCCCTCCCGCTGCTGTTGGCCATCGGGTACTACACGCTAGGCCGTACAGGCTTGAAAAAAAATGTGGGAAAATTCACCGACGCACCTTTCGAATTTAATCAAAGAACACGCGGCCAATAACGCCATACAGCGGTGCAGCTTTATCACCCTCCTCTCGTAATAATAAAAATCCCATTTTCCGCGGACAAAAGTGAATCATCGGCCATTTCAGTCCCCCCCCCTCCCCGACGGTCCTTCCACTTTCAAGAGTAACCACACGCGTTACGACCCGTTGATTTTTCCAAATGAAATGGAATTTTATTAATTCCCTTAAATCGCCGATGGTCAATTTATAACCGTTGCTTACCATTATCCCGGATTTGAGGCTCGATCGATCGTTATTCGCTCACGAGGGCCGACGAAATTTTCGCGATGGCGAGCGAAATTTCCTCGGCCCTCGGAAATCACGGTGGTGTCGGCGCGCAGGGTTGCGGAGGGGGAAACACATTTGGGCACGATGTAACCGGGAATTATTTAAATAGGTACGTGCATCAACGCAAATACTTTGTGCCCTGAAACGAATTTTTCCTGCGCGTTTAACGCTGATACCCTGAACGCAAGAGTTTTTATGATTTCGAGGTACATGTATCGCGTATCGTAGCATCTCGTTTAATTCACATTCATTTCCTAATGTGTTGCAGGTGTTCTTTTATTACAAAATAACACACCTTTCGTGCAATGCTTATAATACTGTAGATGCCAGTTTTGGTTTATATAGTGTTCGACTTATGGGTTATCAATTTGATTAACTTCCTAGTATCCGTTTTCAATGGTTGAGCCACTTGCACTCGCAGATTCAATTTTTTCAAGCAAAGCAGATTGAATTCTTAAATACTTTTCATTCTTCTGCATTAATATCCTGCACGTTCTATGAGAAATCGTTCCATACACGAGTCTTCATAATTATACAATTAATACACTTTGTGCTGAAGAAAACTACAGGTACTGAAGCACTATAAAAACTTTCACGAGCTACATCCAAATTTCGAAGCCTACTAATCACCTCTAGACACTTTTCCCACGCGATACACACAGAGCGCCCCATTTCAGGTTTCGCCAGCAATTATTTCCCAAACTATGGCCTTTTCAAAAAATATTTCCAATAAAACTTGCCGCCTCACGAGCGTATCCAATCAAACTTTTCGGCATTTCATTAAAGGACATCGATAAAACAGGCCAATAGGAGTTCGTGTTGGGCAGGGGTCCACTGTACTCCTTCCCACGATATTAATGAGCGCGGATAGGAGATACAGAGCGGCGGAAGGAAGAATCGGCGGTCCGCAACGAAGTGGGTGCATCCACCTCGTAAAGTGCTTTTTCTTCCTCCTTCGTTGGTGCATCCAATGGGGATGCTGTTGGAGGAGGAGGAGGAGGAGGAAGAGGAAAAGGAGAAAGAGAGAGGAGGGTGTTTCGAAACTCGGGCGGAAGAAGAGCTCACAACCTACAAATTCCATGTTGCGCGAGTGCTTGCGCAACGTGCCGCTTCCGAACGCAGAGATCGGGGATTATCGTTATTAAATAAATAGATCGGTGATCGTTCTTATTAAGAGATATTGAATAATGGAAGTGAGAGCACGAATATCAATTTTGCACCCGCTACCTCTTGCGTGCAATGGTCAAGGTTTATCGAAAAAGGTTTATCGATCCTTCTGATTCATTGATCAATGAATATATAATTTGTATTTTTCGGTTGTGAGGGGGCTTTATGTATAATAAAATGGCTCCACAGGGCTGAGCAAAGTGAATACGATTTTGTAAATAGTTCTAAATATTTTTGAAATTTAGTCTCGATTTTTTAAATGGTTTTGTAGGATCTCACTAGTTATACTAAGTATATCGATTGTAAATTCCTCGATTAAGGAACTAAAATAAATATCGTTAAGATGTTAAATTCATTTCTCCCATATATTACCATATTCTACTGAGCATCTTGATCGAAAGTAACTCGATTAAGGATTCGAAATAATGAATGTTCAGCGGAATGGTTTAGCATTATTGTCCGCCAGATAAAGCAGAGATCGCAGGTGCGCTGGGTTGTCCGGTTAGATAACGCACAGGGCCGTGAGGTATCGTTACAATAGGCCCAAACAACGTCGCTCGATAACATTAATAATCGGAATCACAGCAATAATGGCCAAGGCCCGCATTGTCCACGCGTGTGTATGTGTGTGTGTGTGTGTGTGTGTGCAAACGAAAGAGAAAGGGCGCACGCGATTGGAGGGAGAGGAAAGGGAGGGACAACCGTTTGCGTAAGAAAGAAAAGGCGGGGCTCGACTCAAAGGTCGCTTTATACACCGAGCTTAAATGACAGGAATTTCGCGAAGTAACCATTTACCGTAATTGCCACGTGACAAAAGCGCAGGGTCCTGTCCCACTTGCACAGTTTCAACCTCCGCGACCGAAACTTTTTCAGTGTTCGAAATGCCGGCTTTTCCCATTGTCAAGGCTCCGGATCTCTCTCTCTCTCTCTCTCTCTCTCTCTCTCTCCTTTGCCTCGCTCACTCGCTCTTTTTTCCTTTGACTTCTAGCTAATATCTGTTGCGCCACAGCGTCGCCAGGAATTTGGAGCTTTGTCTCGACGTGTATTTTCGAAGCGACGGTGCATTCGCGAGATATTCTTCGTGATCCTAACGCGGTTCACCGTGTGGAATAATATATTCTCAGGTGTTCCGTGTCTAATATTGGGACAAAATGGCGACGCGATGGTGTTCGAAACTACGTAAGTCAGAGTGTAAGGATAAGATATGAACGAGCACGTGTCTTTATTGATAAATACTTGCTTCTATTGCAGAACTAATATAAAAATTCGTAATTTTCATGAATATATTATCCTTTCATCGCGTAACTGCAAAAGGCAAAGTAAAAAAAAACTAGCAGATAAAAAAATGGTACATACTAAGAAACAGTATTGCCATGTAAATACGATTGGAAGTATTGAAATTTGGTTTGACGCGTCTTAAAGAATTTCTCTCGCGAGGCAGATTTTAAAGATACTTCGAGTACTAGGTGCGATTATCCTTTGGAAGGAAATCCCAACGTTACCTCGACAGGCACTTGTTCATGGGATAATAAAGCAATGGGGTTAAGGCTGCCTGGCGACACGAAGTTTATTGGGACGTTTAAAGCGCCTCGATGGTGATCGATATTCACGGGCTCTGATTTTCCGTCGTGCCGAGATATTTAGCGCTGGGCATTTCCGCAAATGAAAAATAATAGCCGAGGGAAAAAGAAATATCGATGATGAATTGATTAAACGTCGGCGGCAAAAGCAATTTCCCATGACGATGAAAGGTTCGACAGGAGCACCGATAAAGCGCAAAATTGTTTCTAGAGGGACTTAGCTTGCAGCATTAATATTCAATTAATTCCACCTTTGAATACCGCATCGAATTTACGCTCCGGCCGAATATAACGTTCGATTTTATTCGTATCATTCGGGCATCGCCTTTGGATTCGCATCCGTTAGGATCTTTTTCGTGATGGAACTGCGCGCCCTGGTCATTACTGGATGCCGATGAAATGAGGATATTGTGACAATTTTGATTGCACCGTCAATAATACGCAGCGAGTTGTGTTTTGCAGAGATATTCCATGTCTATCAGGAACTTTATGAAAGAAATAGGATTGATGGAGCAATAAGAATTAAATAGCGATTCTCTTTCGAAATCGAATTACACTTAATATTTATTAAATTTTGACAGTATTTTTCGCAGTATTTTATATGGATAAAATTATATATTTAACAGCACTATTTTTTGCTTCTAAAACTGCGAGAGACTATAGAAATTTTATAGACTTTTTGAACAAAAGAGAAACTTTCGAGTCTCGGTTCTTCTGTTCATCCGACATTTGCAGTAGGGCTATCTCGAATTTTATACAATCATCGATCCCCCCTCGAAGCAGGATTCTCGTTCGCACGACTTCCACTTTTGAAACTACGAGCTCTCAAGGTCCAACTTTACTCCATCCCAATATCACCATTCGCGATTACCACTCCAAACAAGCGTACGCGATAAACGAGTTAAAGGAAAATTTCGCGGAGGCGGAAGAAAATCCTTGGACATCTCGCAGCGCCTTGCAATCCAAAGGCTGACACTCCGCACTCTTCCAGGGGCGGCCCATTACCGAACCCCACGGAAGTTTGAAATAAATATCTAATTTTATCCGTCCCAGGAACTTTGTCCGGCGTAGGGGGAATCGCAAGTTTCCACGGTATCTCCTTTCGCGCTTGTTTCCCAGCACGAAGTGATTTTACGCCTGTGAGAGAAGAAGAGAGGGCCGCGAGCGTGTGCCTCGAGCTCACCACCACAATCTGCGAAGATGTTTTCCAGGGACGCGCGCGCGATGGAGGGGGCGAGAGAGAGGGGGGGGGGGTGGAGGAGGAGAGAAGAGGCCATATCCCCGGTACTGCGGATGAAACTTTTTCGAATGGGCGAATCGAAGTTTCCGTGCCTTTGAGACGCCCGGCTCTGCTGAATAAATGCAGTCGGATGCTCGACGCTTTATAAATCAATACCATCGTGTCTCGCGATATAAATCGGCGGCTCGGTGAATTTCCACGGTGCCTCGAAGCACTTCTTATTCCTTCTGATAGCGAGCGGAACTTCGATCGCGGGGCTTTATCAGCACGCTCGTGAGAGTGGAGACGCGAGAGAGAGAGAGAGAGAGAGAGAGAGACGGTGAGAGGGAGTGATCGAGTGAGTGGAAAGGAGCGAGAGACAGACTGCTATTCTCTTATATTGCATAACAAATACTTTCTTTCTAGTATAATATGTATGGAGCGCCCCAAAATTCACGGGATAAGTAAGTTTGATAGAGAACACAGGTTTGTGTTTAAAAATTGCATATTTTTTATTGATTCGTAAAGTATACAGTACAGGATTAGATACGGAATAATATATCGAGTAAATAGCTTCGCCGTCGCATACACGCTCTTTTATTGAAATTTTCAAAGCTTGCGTCGATTTTAAGACACTCTTTATAAACACTTTCTATTAATACAGATAGTAGATAATTATAATCGCTAAAACAAGCTGTCTTGAATTATTATATATATAT